>JAWPHD010015426.1:0-55447 GCA_037043455.1 Cyrtodaria siliqua | reverse complement strand
GGTTACAGGAACCAAAATTACTTAAGCAGCCATTAATGCTACAAGGAAGCTTATGGCGAAATTTGGTTGTGCTAGGATAAGAAATGTAAGAGATATAGACTTGTAAACACAGCTTAAATACACGCAAAATGTGATGTGAAATGGGACATATTTCATGGGCTATCAGAATTTGGGTTCCATGGGAGCACATGGGTTACAGGAACCAAACTTGCTTATGCAGTGGTTAAGATAATGGTATAAGGAAGCTTATGGCCAAATTTGGTTATGCTAGGATAAGAAATGTAAGAGACATAGATTGGTAAACACAGCTTACACGCAAACCTTGATGTGGGATGCCGACGCCAACGCCGACGTGATTACATAAGCTCTCTTATTCTTCGAATAGTCTGACTAACAACAGCTCTTATGTCTAATAAAACAAATATTTTCGCTTAACTCATTATTTTCTAAGTTTATGCTGCCTATAATTTTGGAATTAAAGAGGAGTAGATTGTCCAGAGTACAAATTTAGATTAAATTCTGTTTTTTTAATTATTGACTTAATCTTTTTCGTAAGGATACGAATTTAGTTGAGCTTATCCAAATAAGAAAAATATATTTACGAGAAAGAAAAAAATGCAATTTAGTGTTTGCATTTATTTTCAGTATTAAGTGGTATTTAAAATTGCATTCATAGTTAAGACAATCAAGGGCCATAACTCTAGTGTTACTGGTCCGATCTGGCTGGTTTTCGAACTTGTCCAAGCTTTTATTATCTGTGGAAGTTTTGTAAAAATCAGATGAAAAATGAAAGCCCTATTGTCTAATATAGCATATTTAAAAAAATCAAGTGCCATAACTCCGGTTGTTGGTCCAATCTGGCTGGTTTTCAAACTTGTATGAGCTTTAATTGAGCTTTAATTGATACCAACAATCTGGCCAGGTTTGGCAAAATGAAGGCCTATCATCTTAATGAGTGCGAAATATAGCATATTTAAAGAAATCAAGGTTCTAATCTGGCTGGTTTTCAAACTTGTCTGGGCTTTAATTGAGCTTTCATTGATACCAACAATCTAGCCAGGTTTGGTAAAGATCAGTTGAAAAATGAAGGCCCTATCATCTTGACGAGGTAAACTAGAGCATATTTAAAACAAGAAATCCGTGGATTCACATGTCTCACCTAACAGGGGCTGGACTTAAAAATAAAAAGGTCAATGATGCTTAAATGAAAGTTTGTAAACATTTTAGTAACTATAAACAATGGTGTTTGCAGTTTGCTGAGATGACATTTAAGTGCATTTTTTAAAAACAAAATGACATTCTATTAAAAACAAGAGGCCCAAAAGGGCCTGTGGACACTCTACTGGCTAAAACGGCTCTTATATCAAGAGTTGTCGACATAAAATTGCCATCAGTACTTCTTTTAAAACAAAAAACAGGGATAATATGGCCTTAGATCGTTTTCTTCTATAAATGAAATTTCATAAGAGGTCAATGACCTTGAAGTTCTACTGGCAGGTTCTGAAAGCTAGATCAGCATTCATGTGAAGTAGTCGCTACAAACTTGTTTTTAAAAATCTATTTTTAGCCGTTGCGGCCATCTTGAATTTCTGGCCGACCTGAAAATTTGCTAGGACCAACTAGACTTCAAGAGCTATCATTCCTGAGAAGTTTCATGTAAATCCGTCAAATAGTTTCAGAGGAGTAGTCACTACAAGTTTTTACTATATAACTCTATGTAAACAAAGATGGCCACCTGCAGTCATGTTAAATGTCAAATCAAAATGATTTTTGACAAGGACCAACATCATGTCATGCTGGTCATTTTAGAAAAATTCCCACATTAATATTACTTAGTTTTCAAGAAGTAGTCGCTATATAAATTTGTTTTTTAAAAATCTATTTTTAGCCATGGTGGCCATCTTGACACCACTTTCTTCTACGAATGAAATTTCATAAGAGGTCAATGACCTTGAAGTTCTACTGGCAGGTTCTGAAAGCTAGATAAGCATTCATGTGAAGTAGTCGCTACAAACTTGTCTTTAAAAAATTATTTTTAGCCGTGGCGGCCATCTTGAATTTCTGGCTGACCTGAAAATTTGCTAAATTTGAAAATAGTAGTTTCAGAAGAGTAGTCGCTACAAGTTTTTACTATATAACTCTATGTAAACAAAGATGACCACCGGCAGTCATGTTAAATGTCAAATCAAAATGATTTTCGCATGGACCAACATCATGTCATGCTGATCATTTAAGAAAAAGTCCCATATCAATATCACTTCCAAATCTATTTTAGCCGTGGTGGCCATCTTGAATTTCTGGCCGACCTGAAAATTTGCTAGGACCAACTAGACATTGAGAGCAACATTCCTGTGAAGTTTCATAAACATCCGTCAAGTAGTTTCACAGGAGTAGTCGCTACAAGTTTTTACTATATAACTCTATGTAAACAAAGATGGCCGCCGACAGTCATGTTTAATGTCAAATCAAAATGATTTTCAACAAGAAAAATCATGTCATGCTGATCATTTAAGAAAAATTCCCATATCAATATTACTTATAGTTTTCAAGAAGTGTGACATCAATAATGTTAATGTATGTGATGTCAATAAAGGTTAATGTATGTGATGTCAATAAAGGTTAATGTATGTGACATCAATAAAGGTTAATGTATGAGATGTCAATAATGGTTAATGTACATGATGTCAATAATGGTTAATGTATGTGACATCAATAAAGATTAATGTATGTGATATCAATAAAGGTTAATGTATGTGATGTCAATAAAGGTCAATGTATGTGACATCAATAAAGGTTTATGTATGTGACATCAATAAAGGTAAATGTATATGATATCAATAAAAGTTGATGTATGTGACATCAATAAAGGTAATGTATGCGACATCAATAAGGTTAATGTATGTGATGTCAATAAAGGTTAGTGTATGTAACAGCAATAAAGGTTAATATATGTGACATCAATAAAGGTTAATGTATGTGACATCAATAAATGTTAATGTATGTGACATCAATAAATGTTAATATATGTGATGTCAATAAAGGTTAATGTATGTGACATCAATAAAGGTTAATGCATGTGACATCAGTAAAGGGTCATGTATTGGACATCAATAAAGGTTAATGCATGCGACATCAATAATGGTTAATGTATGTGATGTCAATAGAGGTTAATGTATGTGATGTCAATAAAGGTTAGTGTATGTGACATCAATAAAGATTAATGCATGTGACATCAATACAGGTTAATATATGCGATGTCAATAAAGGTTAATATATGTGATGTCAATAAAGGTTAATGTATGTGACATCAATAAAGGTTAATATATGTGATGTCAATAAAGGTTAATGTATGTGACATCAATAAAGGTTAATGCATGTGACATCAGTAAAGGGTCATGTATTGGACATCAATAAAGGTTAATGCATGCGACATCAATAATGGTTAATGTATGTGATGTCAATAGAGGTTAATGTATGTGATGTCAATAAAGGTTAGTGTATGTGACATCAATAAAGATTAATGCATGTGACATCAATACAGGTTAATATATGCGATGTCAATAAAGAGTAATGTATGTGACATCAATAAAGATTAATGCATGTGACATCAATACAGGTTAATATATGCAATGTCAATAAAGAGTAATGTATGTGACATCAATAAAGATTAATGCATGTGACATCAATACAGGTTAATATATGCGATGTCAATAAAGGTTAATGTATGTGACATCAATAAGGTTAATGTATGTGATGTCAATAATGTTAATGTATGTGACATCAATAAAGGTTAATGTATGTGATGTCAATAATGGTTAA
The DNA here is from genome assembly GCA_037043455.1 of Cyrtodaria siliqua. Classification (NCBI taxonomy): domain Eukaryota; kingdom Metazoa; phylum Mollusca; class Bivalvia; order Adapedonta; family Hiatellidae; genus Cyrtodaria; species Cyrtodaria siliqua. Next base: position 51,628 of record JAWPHD010015426.1, on the reverse strand, counting down.
TGTATGTGATGTCAATAAAGGTTAATGTATGTTACGTCCATAAAGGTTAATGTATGTGATGTCAATAAAGGTTAATGTATGTGACGTCAATAAAGGTTAATGTATGTGATGTCAATAAAGGTTAATGCATGTGATGTCAATAAAGGTTAATGTATGTCAAGTCCATAAAGGTTAATATATGTGATGTCAATAAAGGACAGGTTTATGTATGTGATGTCAATAAAGGTCAGGGCACGAAAATTCCACTCGTCCGCTCGTATTGACGTGTGAAATTCGAATCCGGATGAGTGAAACCGTTTTGGGACTACTTAAATGCGGCTCCCGGTCTAATTTCAAGGAGCGCGAACATTACGATATTTGATGTCTTTCAAGGGGGAAATCGTTAAGGGAATTTGTCAGCTTTTAGGTGACTGGGGCCAGTGCCTTCAGGAAGAGGAATTGCAAAAAGTATGCTGTTTTCCTGTATTGGAGTTTAACATTTTCTAATAAGAAAAGTTTTTTTTGTTGTTTTTTTTAAAGAGGGGAATTTTTCACAGGAAAAGGGGGAAATATATATCATTTATACCATGCCAGAGTAACTGTAATGGCCATGATCAGACTGGAGTGAACTATAGAATATGAATATGAATATAGTCATCTATAATACTGGTCAAAGTTTCATAATTTTCATTGATTTATATAAATAATTTTCATTGATTTATATAAAGAAAAAAACAACACATTATGATGTTTCCCTTTGTTTTATTTATATATAATAATGTTAAATGATGGTATCTGACTGCTCTGACTTATGAACTTTTACAATCAGAGCAGGACGAGTAAACATCCTATAAGGACGAGTAAAATTGCAATGCCACTCGTCCTACAGGACGAGTATAAAGTAAAATATATTTCTTCCCCTGAAGGTTAATGCATGTCATGTCCATAAAGGGTAATGTATGTCATGTCCATAAAAGGTTAATGTATGTGACATCAATAAAGGTTAATGTATGTGACATAAATAAAGGTTAATGTATGTGACATCAATAAAAGTTAATGTATGTCATGTCCATAACGGTTAATGTATGTGACATCAATAAAGGTTAATGTATGTCATGTCCATAAAGGGTAATGTATGTGACATCAATAAAGGTTAATGTATGTCACATCAATAAGGTTAATGTATGTGACATCAATAAAGGTTAATGTATGTGACATCAATACAGGTTAATGTATGTGACATCAATAAAGGTCAGGTTAATGTATGTCATGTCCATAAAGGTTAATGTATGTGATATCATTAAAGGTTAATGTATGTCATGTCCATAAAGGGTAATGTATGTCACGTCAATAAATGTCACATCCATAATGGTTAATGTATGTGACATCAATCAAGGTTAATGTATGTCATGTCCATAAAGGGTAATGTATGTCACGTCCATAAAGGTTAATGTATGTGACATTATTAAAGGTTAATGTATGTGATGTCAATAAAGGTTAATATATGTGACATTATTAGAAGTTAATGTATGTGATGTCAATAAAGGTCAGGTTAATGTATGTGACATCCATAAAGGTTAATGTATGTCACGTCCATAAAGGTTAATGTATGTGACATTATTAAAGGTTAATCTGTGATGTCAATAAAGGACAGGTAATGTATGTGACATCAATAAAGTTTAATGTATGTGACATCAATAAAGTTTAATGTATGTGACATCAATAAAGGTTAATGTATGTGACATCAATAAAGTTTAATGTATGTGACATCAATAAAGGTTAATGTATGTGACGTCCATAAAGGTTAATGTATGTCACGTCCATAAAGGTTAATGTATGTGACATCAATAAAGGTTAATGTATGTGACATCAATAAAGGTTAATGTATGTCATGTCCATAAAGGTTAATGTATGTCACGTCCATAAAGGTTAATGTATGTGACATCAATAAAGGTTAATGTATGTGATGTCAATAAAAGTTAATGTATGTCACGTCCATAAAGGTTAATGTATGTCACGTCCATAAAGGTTAATGTATGTGACATCAATAAAGGTTAATGTATGTGACATTATTAAAGGTTAATGTATGTGACATCAATAAAGGTTAATGTATGTGACATCAATAAGGTTAATGTATGTGACATCAATAAAGGTTAATGTATGTGACATCAATAAAGTTAATGTATGTGACATCAATAAAGGTTAATGTCTGTGACATCAATAAAGGTTAATGTATGTGACATCAATAAAGGTTAATGTATGTGACGTCCATAAAGGTTAATGTATGTGACATTATTAAAGGTTAATGTATGTGACATCAATAAAGGTTAATGTATGTGACATCAATAAAGTTTAATGTATGTGACATCAATAAAGGTTAATGTATGTGACGTCCATCAAGGTTAATGTATGTCACGTCCATAAAGGTTAATGTATGTGACATCAATAAAGGTTAATGTATGTGACATCAATAAAGGTTCATGTATGTGATGTCAATAAAGGTTAATGTATGTCACGTCCATAAAGGTTAATGTATGTCACGTCCATAAAGGTTAATGTATGTGACATCAATAAAGGTTAATGTATGTGACATTATTAAAGGTTAATGTATGAGACATCAATAAGGTTAATGTATGTGACATCAATAAAGGTTAATGTATGTGACATCAATAAAGGTTAATGTATGTGACATTATTAAAGGTTAATGTATGAGATATTACAAATAGACTTTGTCAATTTTGTCAATTTTAATAAAATAAAATTTATAAGATTGTTGGAGTTCATTTTTGATCAAATTGCACAGATCATTTATATTCGCGTATTGGAGGTATTTATCGCCCATGGGAAAATGTTACTGTCATAATAAGTAGACACACGCTCATGTTAATGATTTGTTGGCAAATCAAACTATAGACATGTCTTTAGACTATGACAACTAGAACTATCACTGAAGGTGATGAATACCCCCACTTAAATTCTAAGTCAAACAAAGGGTCATAATTCTGTAATAAATTAGGCAATCAAAAATGGGTGATGCACAGGGACATAAGACCATCAGTTGTTATGTTTATATAAAGTTTTGGAACAAATCATTCAAAACTGTTTGAGGAATGCAAGTAATGAACATGTGTTACGGTATGCGACGGGACAGGATGTAACCGGACAAAAATGTGTTACATGACGTGAAGCGACGACTTTACGGACAAGGTGATTCCTATATAGCCCCCATTTCACTTTGTGAAAGCGCGGGTATAAATACATGCATATTACAACTTTGTGATCTTGCCTCCTATAAAATGGCATAAATTTTAAATTATGGGATACTAAATGTGCATTATTACATATTAGTGGGAGACAGATTCACAAAAGCTAAATTCCTTGTCTAATTTCTGAAATCCAGTCAGGTTCCTAATTTATTTATATTTGTATCATGGTATGTATAGTGATGTAAGTTATGTACATGTTATTGTATGATGTAAAATGTGAATAAAATATGTTACACAATACGTATAACTGATTAAACTAGAAATATGTCTGTGTGCACAAATGCTCTCGCTGAAGCTTTCAGCTATAATAAGGCCAGAGCTCTGTCGAAAGTCAACAGACCAGAACATCATACATATGATATGCGCAACAATATGCATATGATATGCACCACTAGACTTCGTACTGATACTTTCTGCCAAGTTGATTCCAACATATATTTTGGTTAAAATCAATAATAAAAAAAGAAAGATGTTTTTCATTCTTTTTCATTAACAGATCTTCAGAGGAAGCTCATTGAGGTGTACCGTGACAATGCATTGACAGTGCCTGTCTATCCTCTCTTTTCTGATGAGGATGATGCTAAAATTGCAGACTTGTATGTCACACCCTGCATGGAACTAGTTGACCCCAGACAGAAATCAGATGAAAAGAAAGAATTTATCACATCCTACCACAATATATTTCATAAAGACTCCCATCTCTGCAAAAAGATCTACATCACCGGAGACGCAGGGATGGGGAAGAGTACCCTGTGTCAGAAGATGGTGGATTCTTGGTGTACAACTCATTCAACACAAGAAACCCATGGCTGCTTCACTGAACACGAACATACCATATCTAAATTTGATTTCCTATTCCATATCCCGTTAAGAAACGCGCTCTCATATAGCAGTGTGGAAGAAATGATTACAAACCTTGTTCCAGCCAAACACCAGATTCTGTTGTCCAGGGTGTTAGAAGACGACTCTGTACAAAGCTTAATCATCCTTGACGGGCTGGATGAGTGGACCCCACCAAAGCATAGCCAGATGTCCCTGTTTGATGTGAGTACTGGACTACCAGCCAGAAAGGTCACAAACAACTGTTCCATTCTTACAACATCCAGGCCCTGGAAACTGGAAGTGTTAAGAATAAGAAACTCGGAGATTGATCGGCAGATAAAGCTGACAGGACTTGACCGTGGCTCATCTAAAGAATTCATAAAGTCTGTTGTAAACATTCTCAATGAACTACCACATACAGGTACGATGTCTGCAGAGGAGTTTGAAAGGGAACTTATGGAAAAGCGCTTGGATCAATTTAGACACATCCCCGTCATGCTGAAGCAGCTGATATGTCTCTGGCATGATGGGAGGCCCCTCGGAGAAACTCAGTGTGAGGTTTACAGTGGCATGATGGATCTACTGTTTGAGCTGGCAGAAAAAAGATTAGCATGCAACCAGGATTTCATCAGAGTGAAAGAAGAACAGAAAAAGTCACAGAAAAAACTGCCATACTGCTATGATAAAAAAATAAGATGTGTACAGTTTAGCGGGTTGTTGTATTTTCTCAGCAAAATGGCATTTGAAACGCTATTCAGTACAAATCGAGAGTCATCACTTGTGTTTGATAGTTCAGTAGCAGAGATAAATGGATTGTCTCAAACAGAGATAGAGATTTGCCTCAAAGTTGGCATATTATCGCAAAGCAAGGTTGTAAAGGGATGCACATCACGCCTGAAAAGCTTATCATTCTTACACAAATCTTTTCAGGAATTTTTGGCAGCAATGTTTGTTTCCATGAGTACTGATAGTATAGACACACATTTGCAGCAAATATTCGGCATTTGTGGCACTCTAGACATTTGTTTAGAAATGGCAAAGATTCTTGTGTTCATATGTGGCTTGCTTCCTCAGTGTGCATTTAGACTGTCAGAACATATCTGTGATGTGGCTTCTCGTGATAGTAGAGTACTGCAATATAGAAGAAATATATCCGATGGACTTTTGTATCGCATGTATAATTATACAGGACCCATAAGGCATATCCAGACTGCTATTTTAACCTGTGTCAAGGAAAGCTCAATCCCCAAACTCAAGATTGAAGACGTTTTCATTAGTAAGTACAATGAAGCACCCCCAGAACCTTTGATCAATACAAACATAACCAATATAAAGTCTCTAAACATTGACATGTCTGTGCTGACAAGAAGCTTACAAACAGCTCTACTGGAGGCTGGTTCACTGCAGAAACTGGTTATCACTTACACTATAGATCCTACCATTGATTATGACTTTATCTACCATATGGTAACTAAGTCACAGAACACACTGAAATCACTTGAAATGGTAAACAATTTCACCTTTCCACGACAATGCCAAAAGCAACCATTCTCCACCATGCTGGGTAGTTTATGTCAGCTAGAGGCCCTCCATCTAGTAAACATTACACTGCCACATGATGAGGTTGAATGGTTAATGTCATTCCTGTCACAGAGGACACAGATGAGGCAGATAAGGCTGCATGATGTAGGCTGCTCAGACCACCCCTATAGTGGAGCCTGTAGATACCATCTAGACTTGTCACAGCATACACAGCTGCAGAAGCTTACACTAGCGTTCCTAGATGTGGAGACGGTAAAGGTAAACACCACAGACCTGGAGAGGTGTGAGATTAGTTGCTTACACCAACCTAGAGCTGTGGCATCTGTACTGAGATGTCTACATGGGGCTCCCAAACTACAACACTTCACCTGTACAAGTTGTGATGATCCTGTAGGCATTGACACACTGATCACAGCTGTGGCGACTCTTGAACATTTACAGTCAATTTCACTGTGGTCTACAGATTTTGGTGAAAGACAATTACAGCTGTCTCCTGAGATGAGTGATCTTGAAACAGTAAAGTTATGGTTCATTACAATGACAAGTGAAGCATGGCGCTGCTTTATTGACAGTATACCCAATACACAGAAGTCAGTGCAAGTTGATGTGATTAATGATGATTCAGTGAGAGCGATATCAGCAATACGGGACTATGTCAGATCTTCCTCAAGGTTTGTTTTGATTGAAGATAGTGGTAGAGACAGAGTTGTTAAGTTTCAAACAACAATCAACAAAGATGAATGCTAACAATCCAAAGTGACTCAATGTTATTTTTAAAAAAAGACAATGACCAATCACACCAGCAGTAGAGACATCAGTGACATGGCACTACATCAAAATGTCAACAAAAGTGTGACTCTGTATGGCACTATATCAAATCATCAACAATAGTGTGACTTAGTATGGCACTTTATCAAATCATCTACAGCATTGTGACTTAGTATGGAACTATATCAAATCATCTACAACATTGTGACTTAGTATGGCACTATATCAAATCATCTACAATAGTGTGACTTAGTATGGCACTATATCAAATCATCTACAACATTGTGACTTAGTATGGCACTATATCAAATCATCTACAACATTGTGACTTAGTACGGCACTATATCAAATCATCTACAATAGTGTGACTTAGTATGGCACTATATCAAATCACCTACAACATTGTGACTTAGTATGGCACTATATCAAATCACCTACAACATTGTGACTTAGTACGGCACTATATCAAATCATCTACAATAGTGTGACTTAGTATGGCACTATATCAAATCATCTACAATAGTGTGACTTAGTATGGCACTATATCAAATCACCTACAACATTGTGACTTAGTTTGGCACTATATCAAATCACCTACAACATTGTGACTTAGTACGGCACTATATCAAATCATCTACAATAGTGTGACTTAGTACGGCACTATATCAAATCATCTACAATAGTGTGACTTATTATGGCACTATATCAAATCACCTACAACATTGTGACTTAGTATGGCACTATATCAAATCACCTACAACATTGTGACTTAGTACGGCACTATATCAAATCATCTACAATAGTGTGACTTAGTATGGCACTATATCAAATCATCTACAATAGTGTAACTTAGTACGGCACTATATCAAATCATCTACAATAGTGTGACTTAGTATGGCACTATATCAAATCACCTACAACATTGTGACTTAGTACGGCACTATATCAAATCATCTACAATAGTGTGACTTAGTACGGCACTATATCAAATCATCTACAGCATTGTGACTTAGTACGGCACTATATCAAATCATCAACAATAGTGTGACTTAGTATGGCACTATATCAAATCATCTACAATATTGTGACTTAGTATGGCACTATATCAAATCATCTACAATATTGTGACTTAGTATGGCACTGTATCAAATCATGTACAATTGTGTGACTTAGTATGGCACTATATCAAATCATCTACAGCATTGTGACTTAGTATGGCACTATATCAAACCACACACAATATTGTGACTTAGTATGGCATTATATCAAATCACCTACAATATTGTGACTTAGTTAATGTAAATGGCACTATATTAAATCATTTACAATATTGTGATTTTGTATGGCACGATATCAAATCACCTACAATACTGTGACTTAGTATGGCACTGTATCAAATCATCTATAAAACTGGCAGTCAAAGTTATTCTATGCCCCAATCGGATTCCTTCGAAAATAACGACCGGCTGACAGCAAAGATGCCATGCCATAACGTCAAATACAACCAGAAAAAGGTGAATAAATCAACAACCTGCTTCTTGCCAATCACTTTATGATTTTGGCGTGAAAAGGTTAAAACCAGAAGACACTCCAAAGTCAGAGCCAAGTGCTGAATCTCCTACCATAAATCCAAGCAATACTGTGGTTGAACCCCGAGTCTCTCAGTCTGACCAAGCTCTTCTTGTTTAGAGATCGAAGTCACTCCCAGTGACAAGAGCAACACCACTTGATACACAGAATGATACCACATGATACACAGAATGACACCACATGATACACAGAATGACACCACTTGATACACAGAATGACATCACTTGATACACAGAATGATACCACATGATACACAGAATGACACCACATGATACACAGAATGATACCACATGATACACAGAATGATACCACATGATACACAGAATGATACCAATAGCACTTACCATTCATCATCAACATTAGAACCTAGGATGCCAGAAAAATGTTTGATTGAAATGAGTTGCAGTACACTTGGCTGTATCACAGTGCAGTTCATGTCGGTTACATGTGCCAGCCACGTGAAATATTTGTTCAAGGTCTGACATCAGATAAAGCTTTTGTAACCAGAGGTCCAGTTTTGGGGACTCATCCAACTAGGCGATTAGAGCAGCATGAAAACAACATTAGACACAAAACTGCAGCTGAACGTTATACATTGTTTCTACAATACTGAACAATTCAACAAACTGATTAAGAAAAATCAAGACAAAATAATGAAAACGTTAAGATAACTGTTGAGAGAAAACAAAGATATATAAATTAGAAATGTGTCCATAGGACACGGTAGCCCCCGCTATTGCTTTACATATTAATTTTGGACAACATTAGTTTCGTGAATTTTTACTATTCCAAGGGCATAACTCTGGCATTACTGAGGCAATCTGGCAGATTATCTTGGACAAGACTTAGTGCCCATATACAGTTTGACCAAGTTTGGAGAAGACTGGATAACAATTACCAAAGTTACGGTCCGAACAACATTAATTTCGTGAATTTTTACTATTCCAAGGGGCATAACTATGAAATTACTGAGGCAGTGGGGCCGATTATCAAACTTGGATGACACATTGCAACCATATACAATTTGACCACATTTGGAGAAGAATAGATAACAATTACCCAAGTTAGAGTCCGGACAACATTAGTTTTGTGAATATTTACTATTGCAAGGAGCATAACTCTGGAATTACTGGCCGAGGCATTGTGTCCATATACAATTTGACTAAGTTTGGAGAAGATTGGATAACAAGACCACAAGTTAAAGTCCGGACAACATTTTCTACATGCAAGGATTGACTATATGCCCTTCCACAATTTTCGGATTGGTGGGGGCATAAAAACTGCTGAAGGTTACAATTAAAATGTTCCTTGTGAAAAAGGAATGGGGCCATTTGAAAGATTTAGTCCAGTTGATGACAGATCTTGGAGATGAGGTTGCACCTTCCATATTACAGGAGCCAACCACTTATACATCCTCTATGTCAGCAACAAGGCAGGCACAAAAGCATTGAATTTGAAGAGCCAACATCCTTCTGTCAAGCAAAGGGCCTGGAAACTAAAAAGATCCGATGTGTGGCCTAGCAGGGATGAGTACAATGAGTGGTGAAAAAAAAGGTAAATTTTCATTTTAAAGGCACTGGAGGTGATCTGGAAGCAGTATGGGTGTCAATCCAAAATCGACTACAACCAACATAGAATCATTTTCAAACTGTGCAAATGCACTAAAGTAGGAACCATTAATCCGTATGATCCAAATAGTGTTAATGAAATATTAAATAAATAGTAACTCTTCTTCAAATTTTCGAACACTTGTTCTTTTTCAATGTGTTAATGAAATAGTTCGGTCTGGAAAACTAGACGATTCGGCTAGTTTTGTTCTATAAATCATCAAATGTATTCAGTCATATGATGCTTTAAGATTAATAAATTATTGTTGTGTATTATATGTACTCTTAAATTTCATTATATATACAACTGTTTGCAATATACTCCTCATTTAAATTAACATTTATATCAAACAAAACTCATAACAAAATTCAGCCTAGTAGTCGTCAAGCTTGCAAACCGACCATTTTCATTAACAATAATTAACCGGAAAATAAAATGTGGCTTAATTTAGGGCATATCTATGCACAATTCATATGAAACTGAAGCACATTCATTATGATGGTTTTCATTTGTATTTGGATTGACACCAATCATTCTTCTAGATCGCCTTCAGTCCCTTGAAATCATTTCATCTTCAACAACTTGTGTTAAAGGCTGTTTTTTTTCTCAACCTTTCACTAAGAGTGGCCTTGTTACTAACCATGTGCCTCGATTTCTTACCAGTGTCACCCACGTCAATAACCAGTCAAGTGTATCAATATCTTGAATCAGAGGTGGTCACAGGGTGCATAACAAACAGTGCCATCGTGAGTAAATTAATATCACCATGGAGAGTCCTGTCAGGAAGAGGATCAAACCACAACACTTGGATAGAAAAGAAAAAGTCATGGTATTTACCGAGTGATCATTTGCACATTATCATTTTGTGTATTAAGCATGGTTTTCAAGCATTTATATGATATTTTCAGGTTTGCAGAGGATAAGCCGTATGGCACCCCATTCCCCGGACATCAACCGTCAAAATCACTGTCCGACATTGTGTTTTGTTGACCTTGTAAAGAAGACTATTACTCTGGCTGAAGTTGAAGGAGTTATGGTGGTGGTTTGGATCTGGCTGAAGTTGAAGGAGTTATGGTGGTGGTTTGGAAACTGTTTCAATACTCTGGCTGAAGTTGAAGGAGTTATGGTTGTGGTTTGGAAACTGTTTCACTAACAAGGTGTGTTCCAGTCGGTGCAGGAGGTTTATGGCCAGAAACCCAGGACCTTCATCAAGGCCTCAGCAACAAGGTAATAATGAGGTACCGATTCTCACGCTTTCAGCCATATTAGCATGGAGCAGCATTAGTACTAAATAACACTTACTGTATAGCCCCTAATAATAGTGCTCGGGAAATATGCGAAATGTCAAGGAAGCCCTTTTATAAAATTTACAAAAAAGAAAAAAAACTAATTTTGATAAGTCTGGGGGATTTTGGGGTACAAAAGATCGAAACCGAAAATGTAGTTGTTCTTTTTTTAAAAAGGTTTGTGTGTGTGTCTGTGTGTGTGTTGGAGGGAGGGCACTTATTTTAAGGGAGGCACTCTTACTACGGGAAAATGGTAACTTGAAAATTATCACAAAAGTCAGAGCTAACCTATTATAACACTATATGACAACCAGGTTGTAGTCAGAGGTAACCTATAATAACACTGTATGACAACCAGGTTGTAGTCAGAGGTAACCTATAATAACACTATATGATAACCAGGCTGTAGTCAGAGGTAACCTATAATAACACTATATGACAACCAGGCTGTAGTCAGAGGTAACCTATAATAACATTAAATGACAACCAGGTTGTAGTCAACCAGGTTTTAGTCAGAGGTAACCTATAATAACATTAAATGACAACCAGGTTGTAGTCAACCAGGTTTTAGTCAGAGGTAACCTATAATAACACTGTATAACAACCAGGTTGTAGTCAGAAGTAACCTATAATAACACTGTATGACAACCAGGTTGTAGTCAGAGGTTACCTATAATAACTCTGTATGACAACCAGGTTGTAGTCAGAGGTAACGTATAATAACACTGTATGACAACCAGGTTGTAGTCAGAGGTAACCTATAATAGCACTGTATGACAACCAGGTTGTAGTCAGAGGTAACCTATAATAGCACTGTATGACAACCAGGTTGTAGTCAGAGGTAACCAATAATAACACTGTATGACAACCAGGTTGTAGTCAGAGGTAACCTATAATAACACTTTCATTGTTATTAACAATCTGATAAAGTTTGGTAAAGATCAGATGAACAATGAAACCCCTTTCGTCTTAACGACGCAAAATATATTTTTAACTAAATCAAGGGCCATAACTCTGCTGTTACTGGTCCGATATGGCTGGTTTTCGAACTTGTTCGAGCTTAAATGACATTAACAATCTGATGAAGTTTGGTAAAGATCAGATGAACAATGAAGCCCCTATCATCTTAACGAGGCAAAATATAGCATTTTTAACTAAATCAAGGGCCATAACTCCGCTGTTACTGGTTCGATATGGCTGGATTTCAAACTTGTTCGAGCTTTCATCAACATTAACAATCTGATAAAGATTGGTAAAGTCGGATGAACAATGAAGCCTCTATCGTCTTAACAATGCAAAATATAGCATTTTTAACTAAATCAAGGGCCATAACTCCGCTGTTACTAGTCCGATATGGCTGGTTTTCGAACATGTCCGAGCTTTCATTGATATTAACAATGTGGTAAAGATTGGTAAAGATAGGATGAAAAATGAATACCCTATTGTCTTAACGAGGCAAAATATAGCAATATAGCATTTTTAACTAAATCAAGGGCCATAACTCTGCTGTTACTGTCTGATCTGGCTGGTTTTCAAACTCATCCGAGCATTCATTGATATTAACAACCTGTTAAAGTTTGGTAAAGATCGGAAGATCGGATGAAAAATGAAGGCCCTATCATCTTAACGAGCCAAAAGTTAACGCCGACGACGGACGGACGACGGACAACTCGGCATCCCATAAGCTCTGCTGGCCTAGAGCTAAAAATGAATTTACTGGATCAACAACATTATCTTCAGTCGTGGAGCCTTGTGGTAGGATCGAATGGTCGTGGGTTTGGTCCCCGCCATGAAAATGTGTTGTGTCCTTGAACAAGACACTTTGTCGGCATTTGCTTAGTACCCAGGAGGACATTGAGAGTGATTAAAATAAGTTCAAGAGAGCTTTCGTTACAATTGATGTAAAATAAATTAGTTTAAACTAACTTTTATCTTGAAAATTATGTTCTTACAGTAAAAGTGACACCTTGGCCGACATAATACTTGAAAGGACAGACCTTGCAAGAAGGCAGAGGTTATTGTTCATACTACCCAAGGTGAATATATAGAGGATATTTGTTTGTTTTGAGTGAATATAGGATTTACTTTCATCGAGAAGTGAGAAAACTTATATTTTCACATGTGCTTAGCATGAGTGAAAATATTTGTGTTTGTTTTCTCACTTCGAGATGAATATAAATCCTATATTCATGACAAACCAACAAATTTTCTATTTATTACATACTCACAACCTGGATATTTATGTAGAAAAAATATAATGTGCCAAAATAATGACATCAATAACGTCAACAACGTCAACAGTTGTATGACGTCATTTTGAGTCAAATTTTCACATGGGCAATATAAACAATAAAACTATAAGGTTTTATTTTAATCATAAAATTCAGTATTTCACTGGAAAGTATATAATAAATAGCTACAATAGAACAATCAAATTTATTTAACTAATCATTTAATATAAAGCAGTTTTCATATTGCCTTTATTACAATTCTATTGTTGCCAAATAAATGAAGGTTATCAAAACTATATAGGTTACATTGGATCATATTGAATTATTCTGCATGTCATGTTACAAGAAGACTTGTGTTTATGTGTGCGTTTTTTTAAAAATATCTATGGTTGTGCGGCATTCCAATTGTGTATGAGATTTAAGCATTTAGGACGCGCCTTTACCTGATGAAGTAACTAATGAATAGTTGAGTTTGAGCTTCTTGTTTTAGTTGGTTCATCACTAAGTAGCCATTCTTCACTTTGATAAAATCATGTCTCAGTTCATTTTTGTTTCTTACATACCAACTTGTTCAAATGTTCATTTTTGTTTTCTTCCATACTTACATTTTTCATTTGGTATTCCCCAGTAAAATATTAATTTGTTCCTGTTCTTATTTCTATATTTCAATTTTTTACTAGTAATTGAGATTGAAAGGTGAATATAGAATTGCACCAGCTCTGTTATTTGTACTTTTGATAATGAAAAAACCCTCCTTTTTTTAAAAAAACAAACAATTAATTTATTCAAAGCTCAAAATAATGTTTAATCCTATTGTACAAAACTGTTTTACTTGTTTGTATTATAGAATGTATTTGTCAGTAGTCCAGACAGATGGATTTAAGATATTCACTTTCATCAATTTGTGTAGCGCTGTGGTCTAGAGGTAGGGCATTGGACCCATGATCGAAAAGTTGTGGGTTTGATCCCCGTCATGACCATACGTGTTTTGTCCCTGAGCAAGACACTTTATCTGCATTTGCTTAGTACTGGTTCTATACAGGAAGATATTGAGAGTGATTCAAATAAGTTCCGACAGCTTTTTTCATTACAATCAATGTAAAATAAAAAAGTTTAAAAACTAATTCATTCAACACATATCAAGAAAAAAAGAAGCATCAACAATTTTTTTTTTGCCTTAAACTCTTTTTTTTTAATTACAGAAACAGACAGCAGGGTCCAGTATCGACTATTGGCGAGGTGTTCACCCAATTAATCATGGATGAAGGATCCCCCAAGTGGCATTCTTGTATAAACTGGCTCAAATCATCCCGCAGTCCACCGCCATTGTTGAACGTTCATTCAGCTGTACAAATGACATCTACACCTACTTGCTGACATCACTCACAGTGAAGCAGCTTGATTAACTTTGGTTTCAGACACGACTGAACAATAATAACTACCATCATTCAGCTGCACGAATGACATCTACACATACCTACTTACATCACTCACAGTGAACCAGCTTGATTAACTAATGTGGATTACTTTGGTTTCAGACTGGGACAAACTGAATGGCAATGAATCGATTATAGTTCTGTTTAAAAATTTAAAAAGCGAGCTTATTTTCAACACACAAGATAACTGTTATATTGAGCTATAACTGTCAGGTACCTGTGTATTTTTACAGTGTACTAATACAACAGTGCTTCAAATCCTCAGCTTTGTATTTGTTGAATTTAAACTTTTGAAGTGTCAAATTCTATCAATGGAAATAACGATTTTTGCTAGAGGTTTTCAATGTTAAGCAACTTATATATAAACATGATTTGGCACAAACACGTTTTCCCAATTTTGACTATCCCGCGTTTTTGTTTCCCAAAACGCGGCCTTTTCTCAATTTTCCCAGAAAAAGCCACAAAGACCTTATCCCCTGAGCTACCAAGTTTTTGTAAAATAAGGAATTATCAATTAAGTAGGATATGTAGAATGCATGAATATGCCACTTAAAGGCAGAATATGCTTATTAACACATAAACTGAAACAGCTGACGAAGCACTCGGAAGCGTTACAACTTAGAGAATTTTGCTAACAAATCAACCGAATAAAATTAAACTGTAACACACTATGCCAAATAAATATCTGTGTACTAATTACACTGTATCCACTACATGCTGTGCCGATGCTAAGCACAACACAAGAAGTGTGCAGATCCAAATGGTTTATTTACAGCACAGGAAATGTTTATGTAAGCACAAGAGTTAACGTATATTTCTAATCAGTTGTTTTTATTAACGGCAGGGTACATCGGGGGATTTAATGTAAATATGACGGTAATATTATACATAAATACTTGATACAAAGTCTCTATCATCTCCATTAAGGTTAACAATAAGCATATTCTGACTTTAATCTATCGAGAGGCGAACAGAGCATTTCATGTTTGTTTTCTTTTTTAATTTGTCTACCTATTAGGCTTTAACATGAAAAAGAGCTTACAAAGAAATATTGTAGACACTGTCTGTCTTGTTCATTTGCCATTGTTATTTTATTTTAATCAGAACATAATTGTTATTGAAATAAATGGGTTTATTTGTGTATTTGCTAATTTTCAGAAGTGTATTTTATGACTATATATTTCTTCTGGATAATCAAGTTTATTTTATTTTTAACATTTCTTGAAGAGCATTGTTACATTTTACCGATGATCGATTACAGACTTTCATGATCATCACTAATGTTAAGCTGGAGAAATATTATGAATGATAAAACAATCACTCAGCAGGGCTGCCATAATAAATTTATGAAAAAGCCTGAGATTTTTGAAAATGCTGAAATTGAGCGCGCGGAGCCACAATTTCAAAAGCGTACATATTGGTACGCGGCCGACAAAGAAGACAAATTACTATTGAAGGTATACAGATTACATTTTATTTATTACAATGTCTCCTTTATCAAATAATAAAAGCACAGCATACATGAAAAAGTTATATGTAAAGAGAATAAATGGTAGTTAAATTTAATTTTCATACTAACAGCACTGTAGTTTAAACCTGAAAGCACAATAATTTTATTCAGTATATTATAAGAATAATTGAAGTACATTTTTTACTGTTGCCATCAATTTGTAAAAGTACTATTGACACTATTATAAAATAAAACATGCCAAGGAAGCAAATCATGATGTGTGTTTTGAGATTCATAAGAATGCAGTACATTCAAATATTGTTGGAATAATTAATATTAATAAATAAACACATCTGCAACAATTAAATTGGCTTCAAGGTCAAAGTTATGGACAATATGGACTGAATATTGGCTTTCTTGAATCATTTGATAAACATGACCTCAAAAGAAAGTTTATGCATGCATTAGGCTGCAAATAAAAAATTGCTAGATTCTCATCCTCTCCTTCCCTGATTTTTTAAGACCTCTCCGACACATATTATTGCCTTTAGACTTCAAATTTCAATTTTCTATGAAGACTGCTAAAAATAAAAATAGAAATATAATTCCACCCTTTTTCATCCTCTCAGATCTCAGGGACACACATACCGTAGTAAAAGAACCAATTCTAGAGCGATACGCACTTATATCAACCATTACTCTTTGTTGGTTTTGCAAATGTTTTGAAAATGGCAGATTTTGGATAAACAGGAAATGCTTAAGTCACGAGGTTGTATTGAACCAATCAAACTTGTCGATTCGCCAACGCACGATATTGACTTGTTACCGGCTTACTTTATATCGCGCCTCCAATGCCAAAAACCAATATCTATGCACAAAAACGATGTTAAATAAATTTTACAGATTTTTCGTCGAAAAAGCCGGTAATTTCGACTAATTTCGACTGAAAAGCCGGTAAGCCGGTAATCGCACACTAAAGACGGCAATTACCGGCGTAAAACCTGAGAAATGGCAGCCCTGACTCAGTTCATACAAGTCATTTTCTAGCAGAATAATAGTAATAGTCTATGTGCAGTCTATAATAAGAAGTATAACTCTTATCAAGGTTTTACTCTGATCATGTGTAGGATTTATCTCCCTTCATGCAACTTGAATACATACTGTATTTTGTAGTTTTGTTAAATATCATCTTTATACACTATATTCTGTAACTTGACATGTTCCATATGGAGCTTTCTTTATATGAATAAACTTTAAAACTTGGAAACTTTAATACCCCGCTACGGGACTTTGAATAATACGAATAAATGATAAAATGATCACTTATTAAACTATCACTTATACCCCCGCTCTGGGACTGTGATATATGAGAACCCATTGAAGTGGACTAACTAATAATGGTAACAATGGCCAAGTCAAAATTGATGACAAGATGCACAATTTTACATTACATTCCCTGAATTTTTCCAATTTCTATGAGTCGAGCACACAAGCTTATTTTCATAGAAATTCAAAGTTCAAAGGGACACTGCTCTGGTAACTAGTCCAAATTCGTTATAATATGCACACCTTTAGTAGCAGTTAGTGCTGATATGTGTGGAGTTTAAAGGGACATATGGAAATCTTGATTGTTTTTAAAACTCATGGCATCCCTTTAATTTTTCTACAAACTTGCATTTGTTCAATCATTAATATTAATTATAAGAATAGTATAAAGCAATATGCATGGAGTTTAAAGAGACACATGGCAATCTTGATGTTTTTTTAAAACTCATAGAGTCCTGTTAGTTTTTCTATTGTTTAAAAGAATAGTATAAAGCAAACTGTTTTTGCATATTATTAAATGTTGATTATATTGCACCAGTAATATGTTTGAACCTATCACAGAATATGATGAAAACATGAAAACTCAATATTTTTTATAATTATATGCAAGCAGGTTTAAAGCCAAACTGATACTGGGTACACTATTTTAAAAACACTTCAAGATTGCCTTGTGTCCCTTTAATCACTATCAGTTGTACCACTAACCTGTAACTGGGCTCTGTCTGCATGGATGACGTCCACATTCATGCCGTCATATATCAATTCATGGAACAACTCCTTGGCTCTCTCTTTAGTCTGAACCGAAAACAACACTGGTGGCAGGATACCCTGCAAAACACACATTGCATAAAAATATTGTGTGGGGCAAATTCACAGATAAATTTGTATTTTTTTAAGTTCTTATAAATGTATAGTTATGTAAACCTCTGATGAATACTTGTACATAATTATAATGTTTTTATGGGTGAAAGATCATGATATCTGAGTGAAAGATATACATAGAGGATCTTACCTGAGTACTCATTCATTATTGAATTATCGGTTGGCAAAATGATATAATACGAGGGTCTTGCCGAACATTATATCATTTTTGCTAATGAGTTTAATAAATTCAATAATAAATGAGAACGAATGTTAGATTCTATTTATCACATAACTCACATATCGACTTTTATTGCATTTTGCCTGTCTCTTTAACACGCGAAACTGACATAAACCGTGGGAATTGGATCATAGTCATTATCATTTTTTTTGACAGTGTATACTAGGCTTATTTGCATACTTATATAACTAGTGGTATATCAAAAATATAGAATGGTGTTATTCCACTCCCACACCGTAAGTTATGTGATACATATTATTACATTTTTATGGGTGAAAGATCATGATTTCTGAGTGAAAGATATTCATATTGGTATATAATGTAGTTACGAGTAGTTTTATTTCCCGGAATTTGTATTCAGCCAACAGCTTGTTACTCCATCCATTGTTATTGTGCAGTCCGTTCACTTACTTGTACTACGTGAGCTAATCGCAACAACCTATTCCATTTGTAGTAATAGAGGTTATTGCATTACATCGGTTGGGTCATTTTCTGAAGCACAAAATACATGTGCGGGTCGAAAGGCATTTTTAAGCTAAATAAATGTTTATATAAAGATACATACCGGTATAGTCAATTGAAACATAAACTAGATATTGTTCATAAAATTCACCTATTCTAAATTACTGTATATTAAAAAAAACACGCAAAATATTTTGTGTATTATCAGGACAATTAGGTAGAATGTCGTACCACGCAAAATGACTTTGTTTATGGAGAATTAGGTAGAATGTCATACCACGCAAAACGATTTTATGTATGGAGAATTAGGTAGAATGTCATACCACACAAAATGATTTTGTGTATGGAGAATTAGGTAGAATGTCATACCACGCAAAATGATTTTGTGTATGGAGAATTAGGTAGAATGTCATACCACGCAAAATGATTTTATGTATGGAGAATTAGGTAGAATGTCATACCATGCAAAATGATTTTATGTATGGAGAATTAGGTAGAATGTCATATAAAACTCATGTTTTAAATAATGAAGTATTGATAACTACCGGGAAGAGTCAGTAGCCCTTTCCTGTATCTTGTATATATTAATGGCTTAATATCAGAAATTGAAGACTGGGTCTCGGTTTCTGTCTTGTTAATATTAGGTGCAGATATTTTACTGTTGCGAATGATATGGTTCTTGTATCATTTCCAAAATTAGGCCTTGAAAAAAAAAAGTTCTGTAATAGTATTTATTAAGACAAAATTTGAATCTGAACACAACAACAGAACATCAAAACTTGGAAATGAACAAACAAACATGGAAAATTAAAAATGTTATGACTTTCGATTTTCTTTATATTTCATTTTGATAAGGTTGAGCTCTGTTATGATGTTGTATCAAGATACCTCGAATTTAAAAAAAACATTTTCTGGTTTTGACAATTAAGCGTTAAAATTAGCAGAAGTTAACTAATTGTGATTCTGTACTTAATTTTTGTCTCGTAAAGGCTGGGTGCAGATTCGATTACTTGTTTATTTCTCAACATAACATTTTAATATAACTTCACAAATAAATGTTGATAGTAACTAAATACTTCAATGGTAAAACTGGAATACTGAAATTATCTTAGAATAATCTGTATAATAATCATAAGCACATGTTAACTCAAGTTAACCTTTAACCTGCTACATATATATATAATGGACTGTTCTTTCTTTGAATTATAATTAAGACCATTCCATTTATGTGACATAGAAGTGTTTTGGGGAAAATGACTGATCAGCAGCTGGACATTGTAAACCCTGATCAGTTTGCGAGTAAGTTTGCGAGTTATTCGCAGGTTGATCTTGGTTTACAATGGACGCAAAGGTTATTATAGTCGAGCTTAGCAGGTTAAGGGTTAATTTATATTGCAAACTGCTGTATGAGTGTATACAATCATTTTATCTTGTAATAAATATATGTTGTATATGCCATAATTAATTCATGTAGTACCGGTACTAGCAATTCAGTATTACTGTATATATTCGTTATTTTTTTCATATCATAAAACATTCATTGTCATGTACATACTGGTTGGGGGCCACTTTCCATCACTTTTGCAAACATAAACTTATTTGTCAGACAAATCTATGTATCCTGACAATTTTTACTCTAGTTTCTATTAGGTTACCCTTTCCTGGAAATTTGACACCAAAGAATTTTGCTTTATATAAATCATCGAAGTGGCACGTGACCTTTTTATAAATAGACTAAAACTGAGAAATCATTTTGTTTACAAGCCCAGTTTCCGTCATGTTTTTTATCGAGTGATAGATACAACTAGGTCATGATACAGTAAAATTTTATTAACGGAAAATATGTTTATAATGCGCATGGTAACGTCAATGTAATATGATCCACGACGACAATTTACACTATAATGATGGGTAACTCTGTGTAAATCAAACAGATACAGGTTGAACGAGATGCTTCTCTTTTGTCGAAATATATTATCACGGTATATTTTAACTGCGTCTGCTGAAGTGTGCTAAATATATGACGTCATAACAGTGTTATATTTTTAAATAATTTGTTATGTGGCGGTATGCTTGCGCATCCCCAATGCCATATAAAGAAGTAAACACAATTTTTGGAGAAATCCCTTTTGTTTTTGTACCGCTTATTTACTTTTTGGTTGTTTCTTCTGTTTCCAATCATCAGTGCTAAACGTCTGCCAATCAGTAATTTGCAGTGTAAAAATAGTTTTTAAATGAGAATGATGGAAACTGGGCCTGGACGGAAACTAGCCCCTAACCAGTAGGCATTATTGTTTCTATTTGTATTATTGTAATGTTTGAATGACCTCCAACTATGCGGAAAAATAAAGAACCAATCAATGAGTTTACAACAATATGAAACCATATAAACTGGGCCTCATTGTTAAAACATATATTTTCTCTCGATCTATATGAATTATGGTTAGACATCCAACTGTATTCTTAATCATTGTTAAGCAACAATTAAATGACGAGTTTGTCCAATATTGGCACTGCTGTTTACAAAATTCATGGCATCCTTTGTTTTACATACAGATGTCAGATATTCAACCCTATTTGAATATTTTTAATTCGATAGAGTATCATCTCACAGACTACATATTGAAGCTGTAGATGGAATAGACCTAATAGATAAACAATAAATGTAACATTTTAGAGGATGAATTACATTTTGATTTCAAATGCAGACTATACGGTGATTTATGAAAACAATATATTGATATGTATTTTTGGGATAGACCTAATATGATAAAGTTTGATAACCTGATGAGTTTTGTTCAAGGTAACATGCTTTTGAGAAAAGGAATTCTATTCAGTATACATTATAATATTTCATCAAACTTGAAGGTGTAATATGATGACTATAGTATATAATACTACTATTACATTACAATCTTATTTGTTTCATGTTTTCGTAGTTCAAATAAAAACATACATGACATTATGCTTTTATTTTTCATATTTTGTCAATTGGAGATGGGCCAAAGAAATAGCCAACTGTTGTCACAACCTGGTAACTGAATTGAATGGGGATTAAACAAGATCACCTGAGGATCTTTGCAATGATGAAAGAATTGTCCTCTCGCAAATGCTGATTGAAGATGTTTTTCAGTCTTTCCTTATGTAAGTCTATGTAAAAATATGCAAAATCTCTTCATACAAATTTTGGACCCAGGGGTTGCAGCCATCTTTGACCCCAGGGACTTCAAATGAGAAAATTTGATAGACGATAGATGGTTAGTGATCATTACTAATAATAAAGAACAAGAGAGCAAGAGGGCTTGTGGATGCTCTACAAGCTAAAATGACTCTTATATCAAGGGGTTTCATCATTAAATTCCTTTCAATACCTTTTTACAAGTGCAAAACACAACAACACCCTCAACTGAAATTTAAACCCACAACTCCATGCTAACAATTTAAAAGAAGATTTTTTAAGTTTTCCCTATATAAGTGTATGTAAAACATGCAAAATCTTTATATAAAAACTTTAGAAAAATTAACAAAAGAAAAAACGCATCCAAAGCCCTAGCTTCCCAGTATACAAGAAGTAATTAAAAGATTTTTCTATGTGGCCATCTTAGATGTCACGTTTAACTTATTTTAACAAATTTGAAAAACATTCATCAAAGGATCATCCATGAGAAGTTTGGTCAAACTTGACCAAGCTGTTTCTGAGAAGACGACTTTTTGAAGATTATCCCTATATAAGTCTATGTAAAACATGTGACCCCTTGGGCGGGGCCAAATGTGACCCCAGGATCACCATTTGAACAAGCTTGGTAGAGGACCATAAGCTTATAGTAAATGCAAAATATTAAACATCTGGCTCTTGTAGTTTCAGTAGAATATTTTTTAAGTATTTCCCTGTACAAGTCAATGTAAAACATTTAAATGTGACCCATTTGTACAAACTTAGTTAAGGACCATGTCTATAGCAAACGCACAACATTAAACCTCTGGCTCTTGTAATTTCAGAGAAGAAACTTTTTTCAGTTTTCCCTATATAAGCCTATGTAAAATATGCAAAATCTGTATTACTGTACCAACTTTAGAAAAATTAAACAAAAGAAAAACAGGAAACAATAATAACAAGAGGTCAATGACCTTGAAGCTCTACTGATTGATTTTGATTTCAGGAAGTATTCGCTACAGACTTGTTTTTTGAAAAATTGTTTTTAGCCGTGGCGACCATTCTGATTTTCCGGCTGACCTGAAATTTTGCTAGGATCAATTAGACATCAAGAGCAACATTCCTTTGAAGTTTCATGAAAATCCGTCAAGTAGTTTCAGAGGAGTAGTCGCTACAAGTTTTCATTATATAACTCTATGTAAACAAAGATGGCCACTGGCAGCCATGTTTAACATCGAATCAAAATAATGTTTGACTCTGATAACCATCATGTCATGCTGATCATTTTACCAAAAGTCCCATATCAATATCACTTATAGTTTTCAAGATGTAGTCGCTACAAACTTCTTTTTTAAAAATCTATTTTTAGCCGTGGCGGCCATCTTGAATTTCCGGCTGACCTGAAATTTTGCTAGGATCAATTAGACATCAAGAGCAACATTCCTGTGAAGTTTCATGAAAATCCGTCAAGTAGTTTCAGAGGAGTAGTCGCTACAAGTTTTCATTATATAATTCTATGTAAACAAAGATGGCCGCTGGCAGCCATGTTTAACGTTGAATCAAAACGATTTTTGACAAGGACCAACATCATGTCATGCTGATCGATTTAGAAAAAGTCCCATATCAATATCACTTATAGTTTTCAAGAAGTAGTCGCTACAAACTTGTTTTTTAAAAACCTATTTTTAGATTTGGCAGCCATCTTGGATTTCACATCAACATGAATTTTTGCTAGGATCAACTAGACTTCATGGGCAACATTTCTGTAAAGTTTCATAAAAATCCATTCAGTAGTTTCAGAGGAGTTGTCGCTACAAAAAAAAGTTTACGGACAGACAGATGGACAGACAGACGGACGACGGACGCCGCACCACGGCATAAGCTCTGCTGATCTCTGATCAGTAGAGCTAAAAATGAAGAATAAAAATGAAGAATAAAAAAAATAATAATAATAAATCCAATGGGATTTTAACCCACGGCCTTCAGCTTCCGAGTGTACAAGAAGTAATTTAAAAAAAAATTCTATGGTGGCCATCTTGGATGTCGTGTTTACCTAATTTTAAATAAATTTGAAATACATTCACCTAAAGATCATCCATGTGAAGTTTGGTCAAAACTGACCAAGCTGTTTCTGAGAAGAAGATTTTAGAAAATTTCCCGTTGTAAGTCTTTGTAAAACATGTGACTTCTGGGGCGGGGCCAAATGCGACCCCAGGATCACCATTTGAACAAACTTAAGCTTATAGCAAAAGCAAAATATTACACCTCTGGCTCTTGCAGTTTCGGAGAAGAAATATAAAAAGATCGGACAGGGAAAGTAGCATTCAAGGAGGACAGTCAACCACAAAACACAAAAACAAACACGCAAACAGACAAACAAGAAGGCAAAAGTAATAATAAATGCAATGGGGGTTTAAACCAGTTCTAGGGTGCACCAAACCTCACACTTACCCTACTGTCATCCCATTAAAACAGGACAGTGTAAATAAAGAAATCCCCACCACGATCAATCTCTAACCAACAAGACAGCATCCATTGGCTAATATAAGTAAAACACAAATATGCTTGTGTAAATATAATACAAAAAACAAAAAAACAATAGCCTAGAAAACCACAATGAAGGTACTCATTGACTTGGCAGAAGCCAGAGCAACAAGATAATAAACCATTAAGGGCACGACAAGAAAGTTCATAGACAAACATCAAATGCCACCGTCCCAATGGGCTTTAGGTAGGCGTCATCATAGGGTCCACAGCCTGTCCGGTCATCGTACAATTAAAGAGGAAAGCATAGTGGCAAACACAGGTCACTGGGTTTAGAGGCATAAGGTCTCAGGTCATTGGGTTAAAATCATAAGGTCACAAATCATTAGGTTAGTGGAATAATTCAATAATAGTTAATTTAAACAAAAGTATCACATGCATCAATATCATTTTCTATAAATGTTATGATAATCTACTGATTTTAAAAAAATCACCTACCTTTCTGATGATATCTCTTATAGTAAGAAGTTATCCCTGTCTTAGATCCACAAAACAACAATGACTGCTCCACAGAGTGTGTTATTGCATTACTACAATACCAGATAAAAATAAACATTGCAGATACTTAGGTCCTAAAACAATACTAGAGGTTGTATATGGAACAAAATTAATATAAGTCATTCAACTGGAATGCGCCCAAAATATGCGCTGCTCCGCCTCTTATTGTTACTTTCCTAAGAGGTTGAAAAAGAATCTGCATGGAAAAACAACATTTAAATGACGAACAAAAGGGCAGATAAAGTAGAACTTGAATACTCCGCTTTTTTTAAATATCAATTCTAAAAAAAAAAGATCTGTAAAAACAAATTGCAATAATTGAAAAAAATTGATATAGAGACACATCACATCATCACATGCGCACTGTATGTCAAGTGTAATAACTATCCATGAAAACTTTCGAAGTGAAAGCCACATGAAGTTCATTATAAAATATTGGAGTGGAAAATTCTAAGTCAAACAAGGGCCGTAATAAATTAGGCAATCAACAATGTGTGATGTGTGGGTAACTTGAAGCTCGCGGACTAACATTCTGTACAATACATGGGTGTGTACTTATGTGTAGCATGACTTGACATTGTATGGCCTTATCTGTATGGGTGTGGGTAACTTGAATACCGCCGACTCTATGTTCTGTACAATGTGTGGGTATGTACCTTTGTCTAACATGACAGGTATTGCCTGTATCTGTATGGGTGTGGGTAACTTGAAGCTCTCTCACTCTCATGTTCTGTACAGTATGTGGGTATGTGCTTCTGTGTAACATGACAGGTATGGCCTGTATCTGTAATGGGTGTGGGTAACTTGAAGCCCTGCTGCCCCTATGTTTTGTACAATGTACAATACCTATGTGTGTACTTACCTGTAATATGACAGGTATGGCCTGTATCGGTATGGGTGTGGATAACTTGAAGCCCACTGCCACTATGTTCTGTACAATACATGGGTGTATACTTACATATAACGTGACAGGTATGGCCTGTATATGTACAGGAGTGGGTATCTTGAAATCTGCAGGATTTCTGGAGTGTGATCCTAGCGATATGACATATCTAAAAGAGGTGGAAAATCTTCCAGAACACATACTCCAGTAATAATCTGTTTATTATATATGTTATGGAAAACAATTTTACCAAATATGACTGACAATTGCTTCAATGTTTTTATAAAATGTCTAAGTCCGAATGTGCCATAACTGAGTTAAAATTGTTGATTCCAATTGATGATTAATATGATCATCTTCACATAATGGCAAACAAGTCTTCCAAGTATCAGCTGGATCCTTTCAAAACGGAAGGAATAGTCAAAACGTGTGATGGCAAATGTTCAGACAAAAACACTATTTTCTTTGAAACGGTGGGGACAGTAAAACAAAATCCACCTGTATCTATTCCACAATCAACTTGTGACTATATTGCATATGAACCACAATCCACTTATGACTAATACATATTAACCATAATCCACTTGTGACTGTACCACAATCCACGTGTGAGTATTAAATATGAACCAGAATCCATTTATGACTATATTAAATATGAACAACAATCCACTTGTGACTACATTACACATGAACCAGAATCCACTCATGATTATTACAAATGAACCACAATCTACTCATGACTTAATTTCTCATGAACCACAATCTACTCATGACTACATTACACATGAACCACAATCTACTCATGACTATATTACATATGAACCACAATCTACTCATGACTATATTACATATGAACCACAATCTACTCATGACTACATTACACATGAACCACAATCTACTCATGACTATATTACATATGAACCACAATCTATTCATGACTATATTACATATGAACCACAATCTACTCATGACTACATTACACATGAACCACAACCTACTCATGACTATATTACATATGAACCACAATCTACTCATGACTATATTACATATTACATATGAACCACAATCTACTCATGACTACATTACACATGAACCACAATCTACTCATGACTATATTACATATGAACCACAATCTACTCATGACTACATTACACATGAACCACAATCCACTCATGACTATATTAAATATGCACCACAATCCATTCATGACTATATTACATATGAACCACAATCCACTTGTGACTACATTACACATGAACCACAATCTACTCATGACTATATTACATATGAACCACAATCTACTCATGACTACATTACACATGAACCACAATCCACACATGACTATATAAAATATGCACCACAATCTACTCATGACTACATTACACATGAACCGCAATCCACTCATGACTATATTAAATATGCACCACAATCCACTTATGATTACATATGAACCACAATCTACTCATGACTACATTACATATGAAGCACAATCTACTCATGACTATATTACATATGAACCACAATCTACTCATGACTACATTACACATGAACCACAATCCACTCATGACTATATTAAATATGCACCACAATCCATTCATGACTATATTACATATGAACCACAATCCACTTGTGACTACATTACACATGAACCACAATCCACTCAAGACTATATTACATATGAACCACAATCTACTCATGACTATATTACATATGAACCACAATTCACTCGCGAGTATTACATAAGAACCACAATCCACATGTGTCTATATTACATATAAACCACAACTCACTCGTGATGATTACATATGAACCACAATCCACATGTGTCTATATTACATATGAACCACAATCCACATGTGTCTATATTACATATGAACCACAATCCACACTTACATGACATATGAACCACAATCCACTTGGGAGTATTACATATGAACCACAATCCATGTATGGACTAGCAAACGAACGAACGGAGGGCCTAACTGACACACACTCACACCCGGACGACATTGTGATCACTAGGTCGAGGTCCGTATAGTGGATGAAACCAAGTATATGATAGTATTTAATTTATCAAGGATAAAATAGTATTTGTTACAAAACCATCATATAAACCAGAAATGCTGACCTAGAGGGCTGACTAATATACTCCACACTTTAATGGTAATATAATCCATGACACTGTAACCAGATTCGGAGAGAGACTCTTTCAAACATGAGATGGAAGAGGGCCCAAGTAAGCTCTACTGGCTAAAATGGCTCTTATACAATAGAGGAAGTGACGTAACTTTGTATTCTGTCAATCTGAGCATTGTTTGTAATGCAGTTTTGGAAAAGAATATCTGTGTCTCTTTTCCTTGACATTCAATATTTACTTCCTATTATTTCAGGAAATGTTCTTCTTTACCTAAAGGCAGGATCGGATATAAACATTTCATGGCTTGTTATTTGGTGTGCAACGCACTGTCTATCGATGACCCATTCACAATCAACTTTCAGCCCAATTTCTCAAACATTT
Organism: Cyrtodaria siliqua; assembly: GCA_037043455.1. Lineage (NCBI taxonomy): Eukaryota > Metazoa > Mollusca > Bivalvia > Adapedonta > Hiatellidae > Cyrtodaria > Cyrtodaria siliqua. Next base: position 23,163 of record JAWPHD010015426.1, on the reverse strand, counting down.
CAGGAGTTATGGAATAGGCACATTAATTACTTCACCTTGATTAGTAACATTGACCTTAAAAGTGAAACCCTTGGATATGATATTAAATTTTCGTATCAAGTTTTGTGAAAATGTAAAACAGTTTACTTAAATTATCACATTGACTTATCAATTTTGCTTGCTGTCAAACTCATCAGAAAACTGATTTAAAACAAGAGGTCAATGACATTAAAGCTCTTCTGATAGATTTTGATAGCTAGATCAGCCATGGGAACCTGAAATAAGACCAACACTTTTAGAGAAGTAGTCGCCACACGTTTATCCTATATCAATCTATGTAAAAGTCGATGGTCGTTGGCAGCCAATTTTGATATGAAATCAAAATGAATTTTGTTTAGGACCAACTACATGTCATGTCAGTCATTTTAGTAAAGGTTCCAAATCAATACAACTTATGATTTTTGAGAAGTAGTTGCCACAAACGTGTATTTAAGCTGTGGCAGCCATCTTGAATTTCCGGCCAACCTGATTTTTACTTGGGACTAAATGGATATCAAGACAAACATTCCTGTAAAGTTTTATGAAAGTCATTTTGGTAAAGATACCAAACCGATATCACTTATGGTTTTAGAGAAGTAACCACACAATTGTATTTATTTAAATCTATTTTTAGCCATGGCAGCCATCTTAAATTTTAGGCCAAACTGATTTTTACTTAGGACCAACTAGACATCAAGAGCAGCATTCCTATATTCCTAAATATAATAGGATTTATTATGCAACATTACCTATGCAACATTATAATCTCAATTTTATCTTAGTCTAAAGAAAATATCTTTTTCCAGCTTATAAAAATGTCATAATGCTACCACAAATTTCAGTTATAAAGCTATTTCAATTAAATCAATTATTAGTATATTTGCTGCTCAACAGTAATTTCTGCAAATCACTCTTTTGTAACATAAATGGAATGATCCATATTCATAAATATAGCAGGTGTGTGACTAGGTCACAGGTCATGTTGTGCAACTTCTCCTGAGAATCAGGTTACTATCTCACCAGTACAAGTAGATTTGCTCTTGTCTCAGTGGTTATATTTGGAAAATCAGAATCATAATAAAATCTTAAAATTCTATAATTGGTTTTCAGTCTTTTTCTGAGAGTCAAAAATACAAAGGAGATTTAATCCTTACCCCTCTATGAATGTATAATGGAATGTCCTTTCTATGAATTTGGAGCAGTCCATTTATAGTACAAAGGGGTATGTAGGTCAAATGACTGATGAGCACCCAGACAGTGTAAACCCTTATCAGCCTGCAAGATGTAGTGCCAGTCATTTTGGTAAAGGTTCCAATTCAATATCACAGTTTTTGAGAAGTAGTACCACATTTTTTAAATCTATTTTTAGCAGTGGCTGCCATGTTGAATTTGCTACCAACCTGAATTTTTGCTAGGATCAACTAGACATCAAGAGCAACATTCCTGTCAAGTTTCATGAAATTCCATAAAGTAGTCTCAGAGGAGTAGGTACCACAAGTTTTAGGAATATAACTCTATGTAAACAAAAATGGCCACTGGCAGCCATGCTTGACATCCAATCAAAATTAACTTTGGTTAGGACCAACTACATGTTGAGCCAGTCTTTTTGGTAAAGGTTCCAAATCAATATCCCTTACAGTTTTTAAGAAGTAGTCCCACAAAATCGTATTTTTAAAATCTATTTTTTGCCGTGGCGGCCATCTTGAATTTCCGGCCGACCTGAATTTTTGCTAGTATCAACTAGACATCAAGAGCAACATTCCTGTGAAGTTTCATGAAAATCCGTCAAGTAGTTTCAGAGGAGTAGTCGCCACAAAAAAAAAGTTGACAGACATATGGACGGACGACGAACGACGCACCACTGCATAAGCTCTTCTCATCATCTTTGATCAGTCGAGCTAAAAACATAAAATAAATTTGGTCAAAATTGTTGAAAGTTATTGTGTGAACAAGCTGGAATTCTCTTAATATTTTGATAAATTCATGGGGAATTATTTCTCATCAATTTTGCTCCTTGTCAAACTCACTGAAATAAACCTTCAACTAAAAGTTGGTGGAAATCAGAAGACGCTTACTACAGTTATGGTGCAAACAAGCTGCAATTCCTTTATTCTGAAACACTCAAGGGCAGTAACTCTGCAACACATAGGTCAATTTTGCTTTTTGTCAAACTTATCCTAGATTTTATTGAAACAAACCTTAAAATAACATGTATTCTTTCATCTTTGTTCATTGACCTATTTACCTAAATCAAAAAGAGTTATTCTCTTTAATACCAAAGATCGTCTACCTTTAACTTTTATGAGGGTTGGAACAATTCTTGAAGGATTTTATGCGGACAACATTTTTAGGAGCGGGAAAAGGTGTCTTTGACTCACAAGTCAATAGAGGTTATATACTGAACACAAGAAAAAACACATCACGTTTATAACTTTAATATTGTTTTGTTTGTTGTTGTTCTTTTAGTTGTGGGAACATTTCAAACATTGGTAATGGGTGTTTTTTCTCTGTAAGGAACAAATTCGAACATTCAAATAGATTGTTATTATGGAAACAGTATGCGCAATTGGTACATTCAAAATGGTGATGCGTTTCTTTTGGCTTTCAGTATACTTCAACAGTTATTGTGTGGACAAGAAATCTCACACCTATTAACTCTGTTTGAAGAGGTACAAATAAGGTTGATACTAAGTAACATGACAAAAGTGTGATGCGATGTTTTTTTTTTCATTTAATAATACAGAACGACAAACTTACAAGTAAACCAGGGCAGATGCCTCTGTAATTTAATCCTCAAAATGTAAATGGTCCCATGGTTAATACACTTCACATTGTGAAAATTCCTTGCGCAATGTTGCTAACTAGAAGAGTGTTCCGCAGAACATTTGTGTCTTCTTGCCATGTGCTTATTCCTCAAGGATAATCTAACTATAATGTTTGAAAACAAGGGGTGCAATCCCTCATGAATTACGGAGCAGATTTTGTTTTTTAAATTGTCAAAGTTTATGAAAAAGGGTATAGCTCTGCTTTGGATAATTGATAAGAAGGAACTGTATAACGTTTCATGACCACAGGTCAACATTTTACCAAGTTATATGCTAGGTAAGGTTGAATGTTAAAGTTCTATGAAAAGGGGCATAACTCTGCCAAAATTAGTCAGAGTTATTGAACATATCAACGGCATTGACTAACTGAAAAAGAATAACTGTATAAAGTTTCATGACCACAGGTCAACTTTTACCAAGTTATGAGCTAGGTTAGTGTCGTAGGATTGAGATTTTTATCAATTTGGTTTAACAAATAAAACAGAAAACTAAATAATGGGTGTTGTTTTTCACTGGATTCCTTAATCTAAAGGTGAAACAGCACGTGTATATCAGTATGTTGAAACCCCATAAATTACATCTCAACGGCATTGACTACTGTAGATCACATTATTTTCGCGTGATCTTAGGTTCTTGATCATAGGGTCTTGGATTCATTAGCGTGTTCATGAATTCGCATCCAAGCAAAATGTAAATAATCATATTTTCTTATAAATAATATATCTCTCTGGTGTTTATTGTCAAATTTTGTTTATTTCATTAGGTTTTCCCTGAAACATGTATTTCATACTTAATCCGTTTATTCGGAAAGTCAGAGTTATTGCAAATGTGTAACCATTCCTTGAGGTAAGATTAAGAAGCGTGTGAAGTTTTATGAACATAGGTCAAATACTTTTCAAATTATGGCCAATGTTAGGTTGCAGGTTAAAGTGTGACGGACAGACAACAACGGACGATGACAGACAAAGTGATCCCTAAGTGTCTGCCATGCTACACAGGCGACACTTCAAATGATATTTTAAGACCTGCTTTGATTGAATTTGAACGCATGTATTCTCATTGCCTTGACTGAATTTGAATGCATGTATTCTCATTGCCTTGATTGACTTTGAACGCATGTATTCTCATTGCCTTGATTGTATTTGAACGCATGTATTCTCATTGCCTCGACTGAATTTGAATGCATGTATTCTCATTGCCTTGATTGAATTTTAACATATGTGTTCTCACTGCTTTGATTTATACATTGGAACGCATGTATTCTCATTAAAAATATACTTAGCAGTCCCAGAACATGTTACTAATAATATATTCTTCATCAAGAGTCTGAGTTTTGTTTCCTTTTCTTCCCCTTCAGTTTATTTTTAGGTTCTCCTCTGCTATACTTGTTATGTTTTTGAAATTTCTGTTTTGACACATAACCTCCACTTGATTTCCTCTTTTTTACACCAGGATTGTCTCCCTTTTCTGTATGTTTCCTCTTCATTGCATGTCCATCATGTTGTATATCATCGCCTTGATCACGAAGTTTCTTCTTCTTTCCTTCTTCTACCATTTGTCTGTAAACATAAGGATAAACACATTGAAGTTTTCATGGCCAATAAATACCATGTTAGGGTTATATCAGTAAGGTAGGCCTGTAAATACCATGTTATGGTTATATCAGTAAGGTAGGCCTGTAAATACCATGTTAGGGTTCTATGAGTAAGGTAGGTCTGTAAATACCATGTTAGGGTTATATCAGTAAGGTAGGCCTGTAAATACCATGTTAAGGTTATATCAATAAGGTAGGCCTGTAAAATACCATGTTAGGGTTATACGAGTAAGGTAGGTCTGTAAATTCCATGTTAGGGTTATAGCAGTAAGGTAGGCCTGTAAAATACCATGTTAGGGTTATATGAGTAAGGTAGGTCTGTAAATACCATGTTAGGGTTCTATTAGTCAGGTAGGCCTGTAAATACCATGTTAGGGTAATATCAGTAAGGTAGGCCTGTAAATACCATGTTAGGTTTATATGAGTAAGGTAGGCCTGTAAATACCATGTTATGGTTATATCAGTCCGAAGAAACTCAACAAATATTGGAAGCTATTGCAGTCGCTAAGGATAGCACAACACATGAGATTCGACAAGTCAAAGAGGAAGTATTGCAGGTTAAAAACGAAATGAAAGCAATGAAGTCTGAAGTGTGTAAAATTAAGTCTTCGGTTAAATATGTAGAAGAAAAACAGGTTTCACTTGAAAAACGCGTTAATAACATGGAATCAAAATTTGAAACTTTATCATATAACCAAGAAATGTTACAATCTGATATCGATGCTTTACAAATAGAAATTGATAAAAATCATGATGAATTTGAAAGCCTGGAAAGAAATGTGGACTACCTTGAAGCTCAGTCACGTAAAAATACCTTAAGAATTTTTGGACTCGATGAAGAGAATTTTGAAAATGACACAGTTAGAAAAGCTATTGTTATGGATAAAGTTATAAAGGTCGTTTGTCCAGATGAACAAAATATAGATGAAATTATTGTTAGCGCAAAGCGTGTAGGAACTATCGGTGTTCAACCTCGTATGATGCTTGTCAACTTTTCAAACTTGCAAAATAAGATAAAGATGTTTACCGGTCGAGATGAACTGCGTAAAAGTGGAATCCGAATTTCTAATGATCTAACATTTAAGCAAAGAAAACAGCTTAAAGAGCTGAGCATTAAAGGTCTAGGTGGTTATTTCAAAAATGGTGAGTTATTCACCTACCGTAAATCAGATAATGATGACGACATTAAAACACGAGTATTCAAAAGAGGCGTCAGAACGTTATCTTCCAGAATTGAACCACCGCAGGAAAGCGCTAACATGGATATAGACCAGAATGTAAATCCAGTAGTGCATGAAAGTGAAGCTGGCCAAAGTGTCAATGGATCTATTTCATCGAATGATAGTGGTAATATCTTATAGCGGTCAGGTCAAGGCCCGTCAGATAACAATAGCAACATATCATTAATTTGCTGGAATAATGAAGGTTTACGAAACAAATTGAGCGATGCTGACATCATGTTATACATTACTAACTTTGACGTTATAATTTTTATAGAGACATGGGAGCTTGACAAATCGGAATTAGAACATGCTTTTCCAAATCATATATGTTTTATCTGTCCCGCTAAATTGTCTGTACGTGGTGGCAGAAATATGGGCGGAGTCATGGTGTTTATTCGGAATGTATTTGAACAGTATGTAAAACAAATATCTAATAATTTTGAGTTTGGGATATTACTGAAATTTGACAAGAGTATTCTTAATTCGTTTTCAGACCTTATTCTCATTTGTGTCTACATTCCACCAGAAAATTCTCCATTTTATAGAGGATTAGCAGCAGGAATGCAAATTATAGAAAATAAAATAGTTGACATGCAGACTATTTATGCAGATTGTAAAATTCTGCTTGCTGGTGATTTTAATGCAAGAACAGCAATACAAGATGATTTTACCTCCATTGACCCAGATATTCCTGAACTAAATGAATATGAAGATATACTAAATGGAGATATTGGTATAAAAAGAGCATCGTGTGACGATAAAACTAACAAATTTGGAAGAGAGCTACTTGAACTTTGTAAAACCTACTGTTTGTATATCGTAAACGGACGGTTTGGTATTGACAGAGGGATTGGGGAGTACACGTATATAAGTCAAACGGGTTGTAGTGTTATAGATTACTACCTTATTTCCAAAAACCTTATTGATTTATTAGTTGAATTTAAAGTGGACGCAAGATCGGAGTGTAAACATCTTCCAATAATATTGTGCCTACGCGCAAATGCTCGATTACCTACGCATGTTGTTAATGATCAGGTCAGTAGTGGAGCTGAATATAAGTACGTAATTAAGAGAGAAAATGCTGAGGAATTTAGAAACATTCTGCGTGATAACGTGCTTAGCGGTAAACTTGACAATATTGATGGGATGATTGTGAACCAAGATATGAATATCAATTGTATTATAACTGGTTTTGTAAAGGTTTTTGATGACGCATGTTCTAAGTTTAAGTGCTTGAAAGGAACGAAGAATAATCCAGTAATAACACGAAAGTGGTTCGATAATGAATGTCGTAAATTTAAACGTAATAAACATAGATGTCTCAGGCAATTTCGGTTTACTAGATCGGAAGAAGATTTAAATGCATATATCAGAGCAAAAAATGTTTCCAAAAATGTTTGCAGTAATAAGAAATGGTGTTACAATAAATCGGTATTGAATTCAATAGTTGCATCAGCTAATGATTCAAAAGTATTTTGGAGTAAAATCAAAGCATGTGGTTCCAATAAATCAAATTATAAACCAAACATACAAAACGAGACATGGTTTAACCATTTTAAATCATTATTTAACCAATTTGACGACGACGATGAGGGTGATGATGGGAATATTGAACTAAATGTGGATGATGAAAACATGGATATAAATGACATAGACGAATTTATTTCGAACTCAGAGATTACGGCAGATGAGGTACTGACTGCAGTGAGGCGTTTAAAGAAGAACAAGTCTACATCTGGAGAACTTATTGCAGAACAATTTATATATAGTATAGACATTATACTGCCATATTTGACCAAACTTTTTAATAGACTCTTTGCAAATGGTGAATTCCCAGATATGTGGGCAGAATCCATCTTAATACCTCTTCATAAAAAGGGATCAGTTAATTGTCCTGATAATTATAGAGGCATTGCACTTATAGATACATTTAGCAAGATATATATTAGTATAATAGCAAGACGTGTTACGTTTTATGCAAATGTGTTTGATAAAATTACTGAATCACAAGCTGGTTTTCGCCCCGGATATTGTACAATTGACAATGCATTTATACTTCAAGCAATCATTTCTAAATATCTATGTAAAAAGGGTAAAAAGCTATTTGTGGCATTTGTAGATTTTATGAAAGCTTTTGATTGGGTAAATAGAAGTAAATTGTTTACAATACTTAGAAAAGGTGGAATTAAAGGAAAACTGTTGCAATCAATACAAAGCATATATAAAAACGTTAAAGTGTGTGTGAAAGCCAATGAAAAATGTACTGAATATTTTGATTGTCCAAGAGGTTTACGACAGGGCTGTGTTCTCAGTCCAATTTTATTTTCATTATTTATTAATGAATTGAGTGAAGAAATGTGTAATAGCGGGTTACATGGAGTGCAGTTAACACCTGATGTTGTAGAAATATTATTAATATTGTTTGCTGATGATGTGGCATTGATAGCAGATACTGTAAATGGTCTACAAAAGAAACTTGACTTATTATATCAGTATTGTAATACATGGAAGCTGAAAGTGAATACTGATAAAACTAAAATTGTTGTTTTTAAAAATGGTGGTCATTTAGCAAGAGCAGAGAAGTGGTTTTATGATGGAAAACAGATAGAAGCTGTAAGTGGTTATAATTATGTTGGATTGTTTTTTACATGTCGATTATCTATGTACCAGATGGCGAACGCACTGGCAATAAAGGCAAAACGTGTATTAGTTGCTATGCTAGCTTCATTAAGTGAGCTAACCCCGATACCTTACAGTATATATTTTAAACTATTTGACTCAAAAGTTAGTCCGGTATTTCTTTACGGATCAGAACTGTGGGGATTTGATCAAATGGAATGTATTGAAAGGGTTCATATGTATGCTTGTAAACGTTTTATGAATGCATCTATAAATGCATGCAATGCAGCAGTAATGGGTGATTGTGGTAGATACCCTATGTATATAGCAGCCAACAAAAGATGTATAAAGTATTGGTTTAAAATTATAAAAATGCCTTGCACAAGATATGTTAAAAAATGCTATGAAATGTTGATTCTTTTAGATAGTCATGGATATGAAAATTGGGTAACAAAACTAAAGCACAATTTGTATTATAATGGCTTTGGATATATATGGGAAAGGCAGAGTGTTGTCAATGAAAATGTTTTTATAAAGCAATATGAGTTAAGGCTCAGAGACCAATATATACAGAAGTGGAGCGAACAAGTAGAGGGTAATGCAAAGCTGCATTTGTATAGGTATTTTAAATCTGAACTTGTTGTAGAAAATTATTTAAATGTGTTAAATATTAAGAAATTTAGAATAGCTATGGTATCTTTTAGAACATCCTCTCACTCTCTACTCATAGAGAGAGGACGGCATGTAGGTATGCCTAGAGAGAGACGTTTGTGTTTTCATTGTAATAATGTTATTGAAGACGAATATCACTTTCTACTGATATGCCCATTATATCATGATTTAAGATCGTTATATATTCCTAAAAAGTACTATGAGTTTCCTAACAAACACAAGTTTAATATTGTCATGTCATGTAAAAATGAAAGTGTTATAAAACATATAGCTATGTTTCTTTACTATGCTTTCGTTAAACGAAGTGAATTTATTCATGATTAGTATGTACTGTTATATAACAGCAATAGTATTGTATTGATAGTATTGTTAGTTAATTGTACATTTATGCATAACAACCAAACCACGTGTAAATTTATGATAAATATATTGTATACATGTTATGTGTTTTGGCCGGTGGCCTGTATCACTAATAAAATATTTAAATATTGAAATATCAGTAAGGTAGGCTTGTAAATACCATGTTAGGGTTCTATGAGTAAGGTAGGCCTGTAAATACCATGTTAGGTTTATATGAGTAAGGTAGGCCTGTAAATACCATCTTAGGGTTATATCAGTAAGGTAGGTCTCTAAATACCATGTTAGGGTTATATGAGTAAGGTAGGCCTGTAAATACCATGTTAGGATTATATCTGTTAGGTATGCCTGTAAATACCATGTTAGGGTTATATGAGTAAGGTAGGCCTGTACATACCAGGTTAGGGTTATATGAGTAAGGTAGGCCTGTACATACCAGGTTAGGGTTATATGAGTAAGGTAGACCTGTAAAATACCATGTTAGTGTTATATGAGTAAGGTAGGCCTGTACATACCAGGTTAGGGTTATATGAGTAAGGTAGACCTGTAAAATACCATGTTAGGGTTATATCAGTAAGGTAGACCTGTAAAATACCATGTTAGTGTTATATGAGTAAGGTAGGCCTGTAAATACCATGTTAGGGTTATATCAGCAAGGTAACCTTGTGTTTAACCAGGAGCACTATTTGCATAAAGTTTTGAAGATTGTAGGTCATATTGTTCATGAATAAATAAGTGCCAGAAAATATTTTTTCATGATCAGGTCAGTGAACATGACCTTTCACCTACTAACCATAAAATCTCTAGGAGTTGTTGTTGCACCATGGGTATTTGTATAGTTTCAAGATTATAGGCACACTAGTATACAAATTGCAGCATCGAAGCTATTGTTCATGATTGGGTCACCATGTCCTTAACCTTTCACCTACTAACCACAAAACAGGTAGGGTTATTGATTTTCCAAGGGTACTGTTTGAATAAAGTTTCAAGATTGTCGGCCACATAGTTTATACGTTACAGTGCATAAAGTGTTTCTCATGACTGTCATTGTCATGTCAATGTGACCTTCATATTTTACCTACTGTCCCCAAAAGCAATAGGGTTCCTCCTCTCACCAAGGGCAATGTACCTGTGTGGGTCTTACACTTCTGGATTAACAGCACGGAATGGGCATGTCTATTTGAGGACATGGCAACCTTGAACTCTGACCTACTGATCCTAAAAGCAATATGAGGTCATAACCTTTGATCTAATGACCCAAAAATAAATAGTGCACCTCCTTTCACCAAGAACAATGTGCCTATGAAGTTGATGTTATACTTCCAGAGATATTTGCGGGGATGTGTATGTCAATGAGGTTATAGTAACCTTGATTTCTGACCCCAAAATCAATCAGGATTATCCTCACCCCTAGGTCATTACTAATATAAAGTTTCAAGAGTCTGGGTATAACCTTTTATAAGTTGTTATAAAACTCATATAGTTTTTCTAATAATTCTTTGAAATTAATTTTCCCATGAAATACCTTAACATGTTGCGATGGTAAACAATTCTTAATCAAAGCGCAATTTACCTTTTCTTCTTTGCCTTCTGCAGATCATATTTTGTAACTGTTGATATATGTTTCCTCTTGAGCGAACTTCGAGCAAGTTTTTTCCTTTCCTTTCTGTAATTTGAATACTGAAATTTTGAGCAATAAACGGAAAACATGACTGGAAAATGTGTCCTTTGGACATGCATGCCCCACTCTGCAGATACTGATAGTATCATAGACAGAGAACGAAAATTCGACAATTCTTCACTCTAGTAATCCAACCCTAAAGTTTTACAGAACTGAGCAGGATGTTGCAAAATTGACTGATTTATTTTCCAAATGTGCTTTAAAAAATTTGGCATTACAGTCAAACTTGCTCATGTGATCACGTGCATTCAGCAAGCAATTGTCTTATGCGACCACTTTTGAGTCACACAATCATTTTCCTTCTATATTTTAAGTGCATTAAGTAACTTTTGACAAACGCGACCAACGCCCGTCTGTTTTCATACCAAATATCAATAATTTAGGTAAATAAACGCCTGCTAATGAGATCAATGAACAAGTCCACAATAATCAGTTTACTGTGACCAAATTTGATTATCATGCCTTTGTTTACTGTTATCAATTGAAGTGAGAATGGAGCGAACAAAATATTTTGACGTAAGACAGTCATTACAATTGCGACATTCTTGGTCATTTCTGATTAAACTTTATTTAATGATGTTAGTTTGTTGTTTGGTTGAGACTGAGATAACAATTGACCTTGACTTTTGTATAGAAAACAAAACATACAATTTCCTTCACTCATGCAAACGTAAAAACAAATCCACTAGATAAGATCTATCCAATCTTGAGAGAACTAAAATGATTTTCGCCAACAACTGTATCATAAAACATCCATTTACGACGTAATTTTCATTAAACATTTACTTTCAACTCCCCTTGCACTAGACCAACAGGTACTTCAGGATCACCTCCCTACTCTCTCCGTGGATCAACAGGTATTTTAGGCTCACCTCCCTTCCTTCCCCTAGACCAACAGGTACTACAGGATCACCTTCCTCACCTTTTCCTGGACCAACAGGTACTTCAGGATCACCTCCCTCCCCTCACCCTGGATCAACAGGTACTTCAGGATCACCTCCCTACTCTCCGTGGATCAACAGGTATTTTAGGCTCACCTCCCTTCCTTCCCCTAGACCAACAGGTACTACAGGATCACCTTCCTCACCTTTTCCTGGACCAACAAGTACTTCAGGGTCACCTCCATCTCCTCACCCTGGACCAACAGGCACTTTAGGATCACTTTCCTCACCTTTTCCTGGACCAACAGGTACTTCCGGGTCACTTCCCTCTCCTCACCCTGGACCAACAGGTACTTCAGGGTCACCTCCCTATCCTCACCCTGGACCAAAAGGTACTGAAAGATCACCTTCCTCTCCTCACCCTGGACCAACAGGTACTTCAGTATCACTTCCTTACCTTTTCCTGGACCAACAGGTACTTCAGGGTCACCTCCCTCCCTGCACCCTGGACCAACAGGTACTTCAGGGTCACCTCCCTCTCCTCACCCTGGAACAACAGGTACTTCAGGATCATCACCCTCCCTGCACCCTGGACCAACAGGTACTTCAGGGTCACCTCCCTCCCTGCACCCTGGACCAACAGGTACTTCATGATCATCTCCCTCTCCTCACCCTGGACCAACAGGTACTTTAGGATAATTTTCCTTACCTTTTCCTGGACCAACAGGTATTTCAGGGTCACCTCCCTTTCCTCACCCTGGACCAACAGGTACTTCAGGGTCACCTCCCTCTCTTCACCATGGACCAAAAGGTACTTCAGGATCACTTCACTCTCCTCAAACCCAGATCAACAGGTACTTCAGGGTAACCTCCCTCTCCTCACCCTGGACCAACAGGTACTTCAGGATCACCTCTCTCCCCTCAGGCAGGACCAACAGGTACTTATGGATCACCTCCCTCCCCTCACCCTGGACCAACAGGTACTTATGGATCACTTCCCTCTCCTCAAACCAAGACCAACAGGTACTTCAGGATCACCTCTCTCCCCTCAGGCAGGACCAACAGGTACTTATGGATCACCTCCCTCCCCTCACCCTGGACCAATAGGTACTTCAGAATCACCTCCCTCCCCTCCAACCCAGACCAACAGGTAATTCAGGACCACCTCCCTCCCCTCACCCTGGACCAACAGGTAATTCAGGACCACCTCCCTTCCCTCACCCTAGATTAACAGGTATTTCAGGATCACCACCCTCCCATCTCCCTGGACCAATAGGCACTTCAGGATCACCCCCATAACCATCACCACAGACAGATACTTAAGGATCACCTCCCCTTTCTTTGGACCAACAGAAAACTTCAGAATTATGTCAGGATCTGGCCCCTCCACCAACCATTTAATGTTACTCACTTGTCTGGTTTGTTGATTTGCAACATATAATCAGGCACAGGACAGCCAGCTGTCTTCATAACATTGGCGATACTGAAATAATGAACACAGTGAAACTTTACAGAACATATCAGTGGATTTTTTTTTTATATATAATGGGAAATATACAGCACATATATGTGGCAACCTGAATTGAGTTTAGACTGTCATATGTCATGGATGATGTTATGTGTTTGGCAAGTTTCGGTGTATGTTATAACATTGGTTTTAAGTATCCTCCAGATGGCTGGTGAGGCGACTTGTTCATAAAGGTCCAGATGGGAACTCATAGCCCCATGCATCATTTACCTCTGGCCATCTCAAGTACAATCAAATACGTGTTTACAAAAATCTAAAATAATGTTCTCTACATTCCAACAACAATGTGAGCAATACAAGGGAGATAACTCACCTCCTGAGGTTGACAGAGTCGTCCTCCGTGAAGAATGTGACAGCTTTACCAGTACGTCCAGCTCTACCTGTCCTACCTGTGATTAAAGGTGATAGTTTACACGATTATCAATGGGGCTTTATGCTCTATTAACTATAGTCTGCAAAAAAGTCACTTTCCTCCATGTTGAAGTTAAATTACTAAAGATATCCACCGTTTCCAGTACAAAACCTTTACATAACATTACGTTTGTTTATCTGTGTAGGATTTAATAACAGATATTTCGACAATAAAACACCATTAAAAACACTTTTTTTACAGAAAAAATGTGATGACCTGTTTAAAATTACCTATTAAATGTTTTAATTTACAATATGCAAACTTTTTAAGCCGAAATTAAGGTTTTATTTCATACCCCAGCCAACTCTGTTTTCGCTTCTTGGAGAATGGGTTGGATGGGGTATGAAAGTTAATACTCGGACCACGTAATGTTTAGTAAGTAAACTTAAACATGGAGGAAAGTTTCTTTTTTTGCTCTGAATATACTCAAGGTTATATTTGGAATTGGGACCTCGAAGGAAGTGTAGAAGATGGTACAGCCGAAAAAGACATGTAAAAACTGAAATCAGAAAAAGATTTTGGGAATTAAAGCATTTAATAACTTTTGGAAATACTGCACTTGTCACCATTCCCAGAGAATGTTTTTTAAAGATTAAAATATAATCCACTTAATACTTTTTCAATGAAACATGGAATTATTTCGGATAATCTTTGAACAAAAAAATCCTGAAATATCTAATAAAAGATCTGTAATGAGAAGCACGAAAGTTTTGTTTTTGTTTTGTATGGTGTTTTACGTCATTTTCAACACATGCAAGGTTATATATGACGGTCGACTTTTTTGTGGTGCAGAAGTGAACTTCACAATAATTAAACTAATTGATAAATACTTATAAGTATTTCAATACTGAAAAGACATTACAGGAACTGTACTGGCATTCGAAAAATATTTGAATGGATCTTTAAGTATCAATACATGAGCTCCATTATATGTAGCTTTCCATGTCTCACCTATTCTGTGTATACATCACACCAATTTTGTGTATATATCTCACTTATTCTGTGTTTATGTCTCACTTATTCTGTGTATATATCTCACCTATTCTGTGTATATGTCTCACCTATTCTGTGTATATATCTCACCTATTCTGTGTATATATCTCACTTATTCTGTGTATATCTCTCACCTTACCTGTGTATATATCTTACCTATTCTGTGTATATGTTTCACCTGTTCTGTGTATATGTCTCACCTGTTCTGTGCTTATATCTCAACTATGCTGTGTATATATATATATATATATCATCTATTTTGTGTATATATCTCACCTATTCTGTGCATATATCTCACCTATTCTGTGTATATATCTCACTTGTTCTGTGTATATATCTCACTTATTCTGTGTATATATCTCACCAATTCTGTGTACATGTCTCACCTATTCTGTGTATATGTCTCACCTATTCTGTGTATATATCTCACCTATTCTGTGCATATGTCTCACCTATTCTGTGTAGATGTCTCACTTATTCTGTGTATATATCTCACCTATTCTGTGTATATGTCTCACCTATTTTGTGTATATATATATCTCACCTATTCTGTGCATACATCTCACCTATTCTGTGTATATATCTCACCTATTCTGTGTTTATGTCTAACCTATTCTGTGTATATATCTCACCTATTCTGTGTATGTCTCACCTATTCCGTGTATATATCTCAATTATTCTGTAATAAAAAAAAAACCTATTCTGTGTATATATCTCACCTATTCTGTGTATGTCTCACCTATTCCGTGTATATATCGCAATTATTCTGTGAATAAAACTCACCTATTCTGTGTATATATCTCACCTATTCTGTGTATATATCTCACCTATTCTGTATATATATATATCACCTATTCTGTGTGTATAGCTCACCTATTCTGTGTATACACTGGTCAAAATTGCTAACCGGTCATTTTATTATTTGGAATATTATTTCAAATATTGTATATTTTGAGTTGATATTTCATACAAATAAATATGACCAGCAAACAAAACAATCAATACACTTTGTAACTTCAAAATCCGCACTGCCGGTCTCGTGGCTTATTTTGGCGCGAAATCGCATTATTCTCCTGTGTTGCACGAGGTAAGATTTGAACATGTGTTTGTGTTCTCGGAATTGTTTATCATTTCAATCCCAAACAAAAACTTACTAAAAATTAAATAAAAAACGCGTCGCATGACAACGGAAGAGCGTGGACGGGCCGTCGGTATGATTATTGCTGGTACTTCGATTCGGCAGGTAAAGGACATTGAGTAATTTGTTCATTTTTATTAATTTATTTAATTGATTTTCTACGTTTTATTTTCTCTTTTTCAAGTCCAGTAGTGTGTATTATAATATTCCTCATCCTTCCGGCAGGTTAGTTTATTCATAAGTTTACTTGTCTGTCCGTCCGTCCGTCCGTCTCTTCGTTTGTTCGTTCGTACATGATTCTGTCTAACCATGTTCATTATTTCTGAAAAAGTCGCAAGCATGAGTTGTTTTATATTAATAGGTAGCCAGAACAGTCAACAGAAGTTTTTCAACAATTCACGACCTTAGGCTCAAGTACAATCGCACCGGAAGTGTTGATGACCTTCACCGAAGGCCAAAAAGACGTGTGACAACGCAGCGTCAAGATCGCTACATCCTTGTAACACACCTTCGTAATAGAAGAATAACAGCGACTGATACTGCCAGACGTTTAATAGGCGTCCATAATAGAAACTTGAGTGATCAAACAGTACGAAATCGACTACGGATCATGGGATTGAGAGCGAGAAGACCTTTTGTGGGATTAGTATTGACTGGAAGACACCGGCGAATTCGTCTTCAGTGGGCCAGAAGGTATTTGAGGTTCACCAGAGCAGACTGGGCAAATGTCGCCTTTACAGATGAGCAGATTTAATCTTCAGAAGTCCGACGGTAGAGAGCGAATTTATCGACGATTTGGGGAACGATATTCGAATAATTGCGTCAACGAAAGATCTCATTTTGGAGGAGGGTCAGTGATGGTTTGGGGAGGTATTAGTTTGCACACTAAAACTGATATGGTGGTTGTTCGAGGAAACCTGAACGCAGACCAATACCAGCAACAAATACTTCGACCAACGCTTATTCCCCATATTCGCGCTAACCGTGGGATGACATTCATGCAAGACAATGCACCTTGCCATACTGCAAGAACTACCCGTCAGCTACTTCAGGGCAACAACATTCGAACAATGGAGTGGCCGCCATGTAGTCCGGATTTAAATCCAATCGAACATGTGTGGGACGAAATCGACCGTCGTGTGCGACAGTTACCAAGGCAACAACATATTGCTGACCTCACAAGGGACATAGTCAATGTTTGGAATAACATACCTCAGCGTTTTCTACATAACTACATAAATTCCATGCGACAACGCTGTTTAGCTGTTGTACGCGCAAACGGCGGTCATACGCGATTTTGATTTTTGTAAATTTTGAAATTACTGGTATCTATGAATTTCGATAAAATAAACTTCTTTGAAATTCATAAAATACTTTGCTTTACTGATGTGATTACTTATAGAACATTTTTCAATACATTTATTTCCAATTTCACATATATTATTTTTTTCTGAGACAAATAAATAAGAAAATAACAAGTGATCGGTTAGCAATTTTGACTAGTGTATAGCTGATTGCACTGTTGGGAAAGTCGTAGTTGATGACAAGATTCACGCCAATGAAGTCTATACCGCGCCCCATCAATTCTGTAGAGATCAGAATCCAGATCTTTCCCGCTCGGAAACTCTTGATTACATTGTCCCTCTGTAGAAAAATAATAAATAAAATGTTAAAACTAGAAATGTGTCCATTAGACACGGGTATCTCACAATCAGCAGAAAACGTAAAATTTGATGAAAAAAGGGCTGTAACTCTGTAATAAATGGTAATTTTTGACGTGGAATCAATATGCATATCTTGACATCGAAGGTCACGTATCCTGTAAAGTTTTGAAAACTGTGGGAGGAGATAAGAGAGATGAACAAGATATTTCAATGCACAATTTGATGAAAAAAGGGCTGTAACTCAGGTAATACACAGTTGTTTTTGATGCCCAATCGATATGCACATCTTGTCATCATAGAAAAGCATCTTGTAAAGCTTTGAAACAATCTGAACAGTGATGGAGGAGATAAACAATCTGAACAGTGTTGGAGGAGATAAACAATCTGAACAGTGTTGGAGGAGATAAACAATCTGAACAGTGTTGGAGGAGATGAACAATCTGAACAGTGTTGGAGGAGATAAACAATCTGAACAGTGTTGGAGGAGATGAACAATCTGAACAGTGTTGGGGGAGATAAACAATCTGAACAGTGTTGGAGGAGATAAACAATCTGAACAGTGTTGGAGGAGATAAACAATCTGAACAGTGTTGGAGGAGATAAACAATCTGAACAGTGTTGGAGGAGATGAAAAATCTGAACAGTGTTGGAGGAGATGAACAATCTGAACAGTGTTGGAGGAGATAAACAATCTGAACAGTGTTGGAGGAGATAAACAATCTGAACAGTGTTGGAGGAGATAAACAATCTGAACAGTGTTAGAGGAGATAAACAATCTGAACAGTGTTAGAGGAGATAAACAATCTGAACAGTGTTGGAGGAGATGAACAATCTGAACAGTGTTGGAGGAGATAAACAATCTGAACAGTGTTGGAGGAGATGAACAATCTGAACAGTGTTGGAGGAGATAAACAATCTGAACAGTGTTGGAGGAGATAAACAATCTGAACAGTGTTGGAGGAGATGAACAATCTGAACAGTGTTGGAGGAGATGAACAATATGAACAGTGTTGGAGGAGATAAACAATCAGAACAGTGTTGGAGGAGATTAACAATCTGAACAGTGTTGGAGGAGATAAACAATCTGAACAGTGTTGGAGGAGATAAACAATCTGAACAGTGTTGGAGGAGATAAACAATCTGAACAGTGTTGGAGGAGATGAACAATCTGAACAGTGTTGGAGGAGATAAACAATCTGAACAGTGTTGGAGGAGATGAACAATCTGAACAGTGTTGGAGGAGATAAACAATCTGAACAGTGTTGGAGGAGATGAACAATCTGAACAGTGTTGGGGGAGATAAACAATCTGAACAGTGTTGGAGGAGATAAACAATCTGAACAGTGTTGGAGGAGATAAACAATCTGAACAGTGTTGGAGGAGATAAACAATATGAACAGTGTTGGAGGAGATGAAAAATCTGAACAGTGTTGGAGGAGATGAACAATCTGAACAGTGTTGGAGGAGATAAACAATCTGAACACTGAACAGTGTTGGAGGAGATAAACAATCTGAACAGTGTTGGAGGAGATTAACAATCTGAACAGTGTTGGAGGAGATAAACAATCTGAACAGTGTTGGAGGAGATAAACAATCTGAACAGTGTTAGAGGAGATAAACAATCTGAACAGTGTTAGAGGAGATAAACAATCTGAACAGTGTTGGAGGAGATGAACAATCTGAACAGTGTTGGAGGAGATTAACAATCTGAACAGTGTTGGAGGAGATAAACAATCTGAACAGTGTTGGAGGAGATGAACAATCTAAACAGTGTTGGAGGAGATGAACAATCTGAACAGTGTTGGAGGAGATAAACAATCTGAACAGTGTTGGAGGAGATAAACAATCTGAACAGTGTTGGAAGAGATAAACAATCTGAACAGTGTTGGAGGAGATAAACAATCTGAACAGTGTTGGAGGAGATAAACAATCTGAACAGTGTTGGAGGAGATAAACAATCTGAACAGTGTTGGAGGAGATGAACAATCTGAACAGTGTTGGAGGAGATAAACAATCTGAACAGTGTTGGAGGAGATAAACAATCTGAACAGTGTTGGAGGAGATGAACAATCTGAACAGTGTTGGAGGAGATGAACAATCTGAACAGTGTTGGAGGAGATGAACAATCTGAACAGTGTTGGAGGAGATAAACAATCTGAACAGTGTTGGAGGAGATAAACAATCTGAACAGTGTTGGAGGAGATGAACAATCTGAACAGTGTTGGAGGAGATGAACAATCTGAACAGTGTTGGAGGAGATAAACAATATGAACAGTGTTGGAGGAGATAAACAATCAGAACAGTGTTGGAGGAGATTAACAATCTGAACAGTGTTGGAGGAGATAAACAATCTGAACAGTGTTGGAGGAGATAAACAATCTGAACAGTGTTGGAGGAGATAAACAATCTGAACAGTGTTGGAGGAGATGAACAATCTGAACAGTGTTGGAGGAGATAAACAATCTGAACAGTGTTGGAGGAGATGAACAATCTGAACAGTGTTGGAGGAGATAAACAATCAGAACAGTGTTGGAGGAGATTAACAATCTGAACAGTGTTGGAGGAGATAAACAATCTGAACAGTGTTGGAGGAGATAAACAATCTGAACAGTGTTGGAGGAGATAAACAATCTGAACAGTGTTGGAGGAGATGAACAATCTGAACAGTGTTGGAGGAGATAAACAATCTGAACAGTGTTGGAGGAGATGAACAATCTGAACAGTGTTGGAGGAGATAAACAATCTGAACAGTGTTGGAGGAGATGAACAATCTGAACAGTGTTGGGGGAGATAAACAATCTGAACAGTGTTGGAGGAGATAAACAATCTGAACAGTGTTGGAGGAGATAAACAATCTGAACAGTGTTGGAGGAGATAAACAATCTGAACAGTGTTGGAGGAGATGAAAAATCTGAACAGTGTTGGAGGAGATGAACAATCTGAACAGTGTTGGAGGAGATAAACAATCTGAACAGTGTTGGAGGAGATAAACAATCTGAACAGTGTTGGAGGAGATGAACAATCTGAACAGTGTTGGAGGAGATAAACAATCTGAACAGTGTTGGAGGAGATTAACAATCTGAACAGTGTTGGAGGAGATAAACAATCTGAACAGTGTTGGAGGAGATGAACAATCTGAACAGTGTTGGAGGAGATTAACAATCTGAACAGTGTTGGAGGAGATAAACAATCTGAACAGTGTTGGAGGAGATGAACAATCTGAACAGTGTTGGAGGAGATAAACAATCTGAACAGTGTTGGAGGAGATAAACAATCTGAACAGTGTTGGAGGAGATGAACAATCTGAACAGTGTTGGAGGAGATTAACAATCTGAACAGTGTTGGAGGAGATAAACAAGCCCATTCATTGTCAGTCGAAGATACTCTGTTTTTTATAAAAAGATAGGGGTTGGGGGTGATGGGGGAATTTGCATTACTTGTAATAAAACTGTCTTTCCTTTTTCTCCTTTTATAAGACTGTTAACTTCTACATTACATTTAATACTTGTATACAAACAATGTTCTGTTAACGTTTACATTACATACCTGCAATTAATACTTGTCATTACATTTAATACCTGTAATTAATACTTGTCATTACCTTACATACCTGTAATTAATACTTGTCAGTACATTTAACACATTGTACATAGAAATACATTGTATATATATATCACTGCTCATCTACAGTTAGGTCATATGCACCAAAGTTAAATAGTCTAATTTCAGTTTACATAGGTCAGGCAACACCAATTCATTCTCCACAGACCTACAGTGTCACTATTTGCTCTGTAATATCCCTAATATATAAGAACCTATATTTTTGCTTTCTTCTTTGTTTTTGAAAGAAATATATTAGTTTTATAATTTAAACAAGAGCTGTCGGAGAACAGCGCAGCTTGACTATTCGATTTTTCAGAGAATAATAAATTTATAGCGTATATATACAGTGCCCCAGATAACTTTTTGACCTATTGGGTATTTCACTCATGAAATTAAAATTAATTGAGTGAATTTAAATTTTCAAAAATAATAGGGTGATTTGGGGATCAAATGTAAAACAAGCCAGGTAACTTACCCGTCTTTATGTGAGCTTTGTTGACTTATTATTCATGGCAGTGATTTTCAATGATTAATCATTATTAGTGATTAATTTCCATAGAAACACTAATCACATGTGTTTATTTCAGAAGTGTTTCTTAACTCGGTTTACGTCCCCGTTTCGACATTTTAGGTCAGATACCACTATTGATTTGGGGCTTTTGATTGGTTGAAAAAAGTATAGGGTCTATTCGGGCATATAGTCAGATTGAAAGGTAGATTCTGATTGGATTAAATTACCCAAATCATAAGAAATCCCCATAAAACATCAAAATATTATGTTTCCATCATAAAACATGTTGATTTAGGGATATTTTGACTGAAATTTGCATTTTTATGGACACAATTTTACTGAGAGTATATTTGCAAAAAGTAAAATTTCTTTACTGCCATTCTGGGGGTGGCCATCTTCAGTGAACTATTAGAGGTTGAAAGCATCAGATTATCCCCAATTTGCTGGTCATTTTTGAGTGTCTCTAAGATAGTTCTTTAAAAACAGTTAGGTTTTATCATCCGTTCCTATATAGGAATAGGGGTTGTAGACCAAAAGGCTATAAAGGAGGCCTATGGGAAATGCAGTAGTGGTATATGACCTTTAATCATGTGCACAACGCAAATGCTTTCAAAAGTAAACAAGAAAGCGCCCAGATGACTACACAATAGTATAGACTGGTATAGCGTACATATTCAACTATATAGCGTTCTCTTTTACTGCTCCGCTTTATCGATAATAATGTAACGCCCAGTCAAGCTAAACACCGGAAGTAAAATCTGCTTTTTGTAAATATTGGAATACGCAAGAAAACATCAATCCATCAATCATTTGAACACTTTGCCTGTCGATACGCTCGAAAATTAAAATGTTTGCGTGAAAAGGAAATTGCTTGCGTATCTGGTACGCATGTCAGGGAAATTAATTGGGTATTTGGCAATTTTAATTGAGTGGAATACGCAGATACGCTGCTTATCTGGGGCACTGTATATACCATCAGATAAACAAGGCTACAACAATGTGGGGTGGGGTTGGGAGCACAACATAGCTATGTGTAAGAATTGACCAGAACTACGCATAAATATGTAAAAAAATAAAAATAAATAAATAATTGAGTTTTGAGTGGGGTGCGGGGTGGGGGTGGGAGAGAGGCAGGGGTGGATGTTGGAAGGAGTGGTGGTGGTGAGGGCAACATATATGTGTAAGAAGCTATGTGTAAGAAATTACCAAAACAACACAGATATATTTAAAAAAATAAATAAACATTAAATAAAAATATTCGTTTCGAGCATGGGTGGGGGGTGTGTGGTTTGGGTGGAGGTGCGGGTTTGGGGCAACACAGGTATGTGTAAGAATAGACCAAAACAACACAGAAATATGTAAAAAAAATCGAGTTTGAGCGTGTGTGTGTGGGGGGAGGGGCAGGGAGAGAAGCAGGGGGTGGGGGAAGGAGCAACATATGTGT
>JAWPHD010015425.1:0-55448 GCA_037043455.1 Cyrtodaria siliqua | reverse complement strand
TAGCCAAACAGTTTTTACAAACCGCCATTGACCTGGAAATGCGAACACTCTGCTGACATAAAAACGCTTCAATCTTGGATAAAATATATTCTGATTTTTAACTTCATTTAAATAGTGTTTAGTTTAAACATATTTATTTTACATCGATTGCGAAACAAGATATTGCAACTTAGATTAATCACTCTCGATGGCTTCCTGGGTAGAACCAGTACTAAGCAATGTGGATTAATTATCTTGCTCAAGGATAAATAATGTGGCCGCGGCGAGGATCGAACCCACGACTTCTCGATCTGGAATAGTGATGTATGCTCATAGACAAGTATTTTGAATACATTTACAAACTGCTGTGGTAATTTATTTTTTATACAGTATATAAATAAATAAAAATGTGCCTGACTAAGAAAACCTATCTGTCCGAATGATACCTTGCGTTTCGTTTTCGGTAAGGCATCTCTAAAACGGGCAGGACGCGAACTTTTATATTTTAGATCCTGACAATCAATTGAGCTTAACTCTTAATAGTGATAAGCTCAACGGTATATTGTCCGAAATTCCAATAGTTATATATATATATATTACATATGGCACTGATATTTTAAACATGCATTGTTACATTATAATGCGAACTAAAATATGTTCAATTATTATTTAACTATTCCATTGTATAATGGTGTTTGTTTATGTTTTCGTTTATATTGAATGTGTTTTATTGTTTATTTCGTAAATGTCATTTTCTTTTGTCACATGTTGTAAGAGGAAACGAAAGAAATAAAAGAGAATAGGAAATAAAGTGCGTATGAGAAAGAGTGTATATGACGACATGTTAAAGTGCATGAGTACATGGGAATGTTAAACAAGGTGGCTGAAAAATATCATGTATACTAGTATTAATGACAATCACCGATCTAACGTTAAATAAACATAAATATATGATAACCCCACCCAATCCCACCACGTATCCGCTCCTGCAAACACAGCATTAATACAACAGATCCGTTTAACACGGATGTTTCACGGATGTCTAAAACACCATCTCTGCTTGAACATTAAATATTACAAACGGTAATATTAATACACTAGAGGCATAATACAAAAAAAATACCTATTTTAAACGGTAAAATCCTATAGAAAATAAATCCAACACAAACATCCAAAATGAATGACTGCTCACACAACTCAATTTACGTGCTATTAAAACACGTGCAACTACTGCATTTCCATTCAGTGGCCAAGCTACAAAATCCGGTCTCGAAATCCATGCATCACTTGCACGTTTTGAGGTAAATAAAGGAGCTCTGCAACTAATTCGAACGATTGTTTATAAAAAATGCCTATATTATCGATAAGTTATAAGATTATTCAATTTATTTTAAGATTATTCGATATTTAATTTCATATTATTATTTACTTACAATACTACTAACTATAGTGAAAGTGTGTTGTCCTCTATGTTTAATAATATGAAAATATGCCGGGAAAAAAAGAAAGATTTTTTATTATTACAGGCGCAATGTATGTATGTGATTTCTAAATATGACTTTGTACATGTATTTTGATCTCGTGCTTTTGTTTGTATACAAACTGAGAATTTGCAAATAAAACTGAATTGAATTGAATGTTGTTTAACGGCTCATCAACACAGTATAGGTTATTTAGAGCCGCCCCAGAGAGAGGGGAAGGATACATAGGAATCCGGGAACCTGCCCTACTCTTATTATCGAATAGATTCCTATGGTTCTTTAACGTGCTCGGAAGATAGACCGATACACGGGACCGCCCGGTTTACGTCCCCATCCGACGGACGAGGCTAAGGTAAAGTGTCTTGCCCAAGAACACACCGACGGAACTCAGTGGCACCACGGAGGATTGAACCCGGGGCCTCCGGTTACAAATCCGCCGCGCTACCGACTGCGCCACGCCAAACTGTTTTGTGTTTTGATAACTTTTTGAATGCTACATTCCCTGTCCGATCTTTTTATATTTATATTTCTTTTTTGTTTTGACTAACCGTTTTAAAAGGATTGTAGCGGCACAGACAAACCATCTTTATTACTGAGAGTTCTGAAATACTTGAATAAGGGTGAAATAATTATCAAATGATCATTTGAAGTTTCTATGGAAGCGGCCATTTTGAGAGCTATGACATCACGGTTCTAAATGACAATATATGGAATATTTATAAATATGAAAAATTAATGATTTATATAGGGAAACAAATACTTAATGGCAATAATGCTTTATATGACCAGTAAAAAATCATTCATTTGCAGTGATTTTCTTCGTTTTAAATGATATTTATCAGTATTATATTTAGAAAAGGCGGACAGTTACCACGTACTACTAAGCTCTATTTTAAAGACACCGAGCCAGAATTAGTTAGTAAATTCAAATATCTAGGAGTTGTTTTCACAACAGGGGGAGCTTTTAACGAAACTGATAAAATGCTGGTAGGACAATCCCTTAAAGCTATATTCCAAATGAATAGATATCTTAATAAATTTGTAAATTTATATCACCAAAACATTCACTGGAGTTATTCGACAAGCTTATAACACCTATTTTGAATTACTCATCTGAAGTATGGGGTTTTAATAAAGGATCAAACGTTGAAAGAACACACTTAAAGGGACACTGTCCGTAACTTTTAGCTTATAAAACACACTAATTATGTTCGCAAACATTACACACCAAACATTACTGAATATTTACTAATTAAAGCAGGATTGTTTGATTGAATTCAGTCGCGGTACAAAAAAAAAGAGAAACCATTTCGGGCGTTTGAACTCGCAGCCCCAACTAAAATTACACTCGCGGTAATAATAGTGAACGTAAAGTGGTCGACCTAGCTCCCAACTGAGCTAAGCGGGCTATACATATTACGCACTAAATACTATGGTGAAAACCTAATGCGCTAATGGAAGTCACGTGATCGCAGAAAAGGTAAATACGGTGGGTCCCACTTTATTTACAAATAATAATTTAAGCCTTTTTTTTTCAAACTCACAAATGTATTACTACAGACTACTTAGTGTCTATGCTCATGTTTTCATGTATATATTTCACTGAATAAAAGTCAGACAGTTATTTGGTTGTGCTCAATATCTGCTTACTTACGGACAGTGTCCCTTTACAGTTTTGTAAACGAGTTTTAGGAGTGAAAATATCAACGCAAAATAAATATACGGGGAAATAGGACGCATATATTTTATAAATAAACGATATTATATAATAATTAAATATTGGTTGAAACTGTGTTTGTGTGATCAAACAAAATACACAAAAATAGTTTAAAGTATGCTTAAAAACGCTAGTGAATTGCACATTAACAGAGTAAACTGGACATCACAAGTCAAACATTTGTTATCTAGACTAAGTTTCTACGATGTGTGGCTAGCGCAAGGTGTCGGAGATGTTAATATTTTTCTTGCAATGTTCAAACAAAGAATTCAAGATGTATTTATTCAAAAATGGAATGCAGAGTTAAATATATTCACACGAGCACTTTTTTATAGGACCATTTCTACTTTTGAATTCAAACCGTCTCTAGATAAAATAAATATATCTAAATTTCGCTCTGCTCTGACAAAACTCAGACTGTCATCGCATAGATTAGAAATTGAATGTGGCCGTAGGCAGTGTACCTTTACAAGATAGAAAATGTAGACAATGTAACCTATTGGAGGACGAATACCATCTCGTAATTGAATGCAAAAACTACAACGATTTAAGAACTATATATATAAAAAAAATACTTTTGGAAACACCCAAGCTTCTTAAAATTTACACAACTAATAAATAGCACATGCGAGTCTGAAATCAGAAAGTTATCCGTGTTCATATACAAAGCTTTTGAACTACGAATACTTATAAATAAATACTAAAGTAACACAGGGAACATTCTTGAACTAAGTTTTACAAGCTCGATATGTATAAATACCTATTTAATGTATAACTACCTGCTTTATAGAAAGATCTCTCCCAAAGGGATATGTTAATATTTACTTAAACTTGCTAAATCATACTGCATATGAACGTTATTGTTTACTCATCAAAACATGCCGTGACATACATAATATACAAATGTAAGGCTGAATGGATAAGAGAACTAAGTAAATAATTGAGTTATTGCATGTAATGGAAAGAGAGATAAGAGTTACACTGTGTACTATATATAGTAACAAAAACGGCCTGTTTTTCGTGTAATACAGGCATTGTCTCTGCGGTCATATTAGATAAGCACGTGAAACGGCGGGCCAAAAATCCATATGAAGGGCCAAAAAACCCATATGGCGGGCCGAAAATCCATATTAAATCTAGACTGCGTTACATTTTAGCATTAAATTGTAGATATATTTTTAATAATCGACCACGAACCATTCATATCGTGCATTGGCACGTGCATCCAACGACAACTGCGACGGTTGAAAATGGCAGCCAGAATGCTCGCTAGCCTCTGAGTACACGCAGGAGATCGTTAGTAGCCGAACAAAGATAAGGACGGACAAAATAATGAAATTGTGACAAACAAGAACGACTCGGACCGGTCTAAATTAACCTACAATATGACGTGAAAAAAAATGTGTGACTGGCTCGGAGATGTTGACAATTGTGCCGATTGTGTGATAGATTTAACCTATTAAATTATACAGTACATGTACATTTATATCAACTCGTTGTTTGTGATCGAAATGTCTTCAACTACCTATTATAATATATACTGCTCAGGGACCAGTTTCCGTCCAAGCCCAGTTTCCGTCATTCTCATTTAAAAACTGTTTTTACAAGGCAAATTGCTAGCGCGATGTTACTTATCGACAGACGTTTAGCACAGACGATTGGAAACAAGAAACAACCAAAAAGTAAAGAAGCGGTACAAAAACGAAAGTGGCCCCGACCAGTATACAGTACTGCCGTTCGGGTCTCAATTACATTTTAAATAAAAGACATGCAGGAAACTGTACTGTACTGTACTGTACTGTACTGTACTGTACTGTGAAATAAAAAATAATCTCCAACCTTTTTATCCTTAAATTCTATTTGCGAAACTAAATGCCATTTGAAATTTCCTTTCTTCTACAACAAGCGCAAACGTAAACACAAAAACTGACAAAGTCAATGACGTGGAATAAAACGTCACAGGCAAACACGACGTCACCATTATGATGATTTTGTTACAAAGATTATGTCAGAAACGTTTCTTTGTAATTTTAATTAAGTGGGGTGAATTGGTGTTTTGGAAACAAGGTACCGAATTGCCGATTTCAAATGGCACATCCTATTATATTAACGTCATACGTTTATTTTATTCTTGTAAATCAATGAATAAAAACGGATCTAAATAAAGTCATATTAAAAAAAAAATACACAAGTAGATGAAAGATATTTAAAAATGACTTTGCGCAATTTAGATCTAATAATCTATCCAAAATAAAAGTGTTTTGGTTACACATGTAATAAACAGGTCATTAACTGGGGTAGGTGTGCCTCTTTGTGACATTGGCCCTCGACAGCCATATGAGGCCCTCGAGCTAAAGCTCTCGGGCCTCATATGGCTATCTCGGGCCAATACCACAAAGAGGCACACCTACCCCAGTTAATAACCTCTATTTATATTCATGCAGTTTGTAACATACAATAACTTGCTATATAAATACATTATGCTCTTGCTCATCTCACCAGTGAAATTTAAGTATAAATATGTATATTATTTAAACATGTTTATGGGCCATTTTTGGCTTAAATAAAGAAATAAACTATATAGTAACAAACACGGCCCGTTTTTCGTGTAATACAGGCATTATCTATGCGGTCATATTACACAAGCGCGTGAAACGGCGGGCCAAAAATCCATATTGCGGGCCAAAAAAGCCATATGGCGGGCCGAAAATCCATATTAAATCTAGTAGACTACGTTAAATACATTTAACATTAGAGTATAGCTATTTGTTTTAATAGTCGACCAAGAACCAGTCAAATCGTGCATCGACACGTGCAATGTATCCAACGACAACTGCGTCGGTTGAATATGGCAGCCATAATGCTCGCTACACGGTCAAGATTACGGTAGTGTACGCAGGATATCGACAGAAGAAGATACAGAGATGGGGATGGTCATTAATGAAATTGTGGAATAATGAAAAACAAGAACGATTCAATCTAAATCTAAATATGACGTGAACAAAATTTGTGACTGGCTCGGAGATGTTGAACGGCTTAAAGATAACCAACCTGAAGAACTAAAAAAGCATTTAGAACTTTCTTTTTTTAACCATTACGAAAAAAGATGGATCAAGGGCCAAACATTCATTTCTTTTTGAGTCTGTCAGGCGATAATTTGGAATAGAAAGCAGTCAGTTTCGTTTGAAAATACCACAGTAATTCGAAGAAAGTGCTGACCCGTTTACCAACGAAAAGACGACCATACAGTGCTGTACAGTATCATTTGTACTGTACTATATAGATCTACCAAAATATTTTTGGTGAAAATGTTATCAGAATTAACATATTAAATTATACATGAACAACTTGAATTTGATCAAACTGTCTTCAACAATCAACAATCTATTATCAGGCGTGTAGTTACGCTGAGGCAGACTTTTTTTTGAAATCACAGACAAAAATCACACACACGTACAAATTAATAATCTGCGTGTGGGTGGGGTGGAGTTTACATGTCACCGGACCTCCCCAGAAAGGGATTTGCCTCAGTTAAATTTCAGGCCTGTCTACGGGACTGATTATAATATGAACTGCCGTTCTGGTCTGTTATCAAATACATTTCAAATAAAGGTCATCCAGGAAACAATAAATGTAAAATTATGTGAAATAATAAATATTCTCCTACCTTTTTATCCTTATATATTTGCGAAACCAAATGCCATTTTTGAAATATCCATCCTTCTAGAATCTCAAACATAAACAGAAAACTGACAAAGACAAGGCCGTGGAATAAAAACGTCACTTTGGAAAAAAACGTCACCATTATGACGTTGTTGTTACAAGATGACGTCAGTAACATTTCAGCGTACTTTTAACTGAGGGTTTGGGAACATGGTACCGAATTGCCTATTTCAAATGGCACATCATATGATTGATGCATATTAACGTCATACGTTTATTTTGTTCTTGTAAATCAATGACAGAAATGAAAATTGATAAAGTATCACATTTAAGCAAAACATACACAAGTAGATAAAATGTTATATTTGTTTCTGTCTGTCCAAAATGATATTGTTTAGATTACACATGTAAAATAATGTAAGCCAGATGAGGCCGAGGCCCGAGATAGCCATATGAGTTTGCTGTTCTGTTCAATGTTTTGAAAGGTAAAAAGTTATAAAATGTGCATGTTAAAAAACATATTGCACACGTTTCTTTCGCAACGAAAATACATGTTATTACAATTTCTAAAAAAAATGGCCTTTACACACTCATTTAGAGAATAAGTAATAGATAGAGTATGGTTTCATTGAGTTGGTTCATTTAAACATCGAGGTGTTTAAATTAACCAACGAGATGAAAATATACTCTATTTGTTTTGTAGCATGTCCATTTCAGCTCTATTTCAGTTATTCTGACTGTTATTATTTAGAATAACTATTTAACTGCTAGCCTAATATATTAGTCTTGCGAATACCAAACGCGAGAGCTTAATTGCAACCGAATAAATATATACTTTTAAAAAGAATGCGCAGGGTGCAGTTTTTGTAAGTGTTTTATTATTATTATTATTATATTGTTTTGTATAACTGTTCTAATAATGTAGTGACCAACAACCCAACACTGTTTTCATAATGCCTTTTATTATATAACCTATAAATAGACGCGTTTTCATTGGCTAAAAAGTATTTTTTTAGAAAAAATATCTAGCGATATTGACCTGTTTTTTTGATATTGACCTGTTTTTTTGATATTGACCTGTTTTATATAATTGTTTTTTTGATATTGACCTGTTTTATATAATTGTAAATTGAGGGTTATATAATAAAACAGTTATGGACTTTTCAGCTGTTATACATGATGTTGATATGCACCAAAAAATCATTATTGACCTCGGCTATCGCCTCGGTCAATAATGATTTTTTTGGTGCATATCACATCATGTATAACAGCTGAAAAGTCCATAATTGTATAATGTTTACAATGCAAATATATGTTACGGTATTGGTATTCGTGAAGCTCGTGCAATCACACTGTAGATTATCTATATAGGTCATAAGTGGATCATGTACTATACATAATATTTAATAGTGTTTCGAGCCATGCCAGTGAAGTGTGGACAACTTGTATGCTATAATTACTTTCAATAATATGTACGTGTTTATCCTTAGAATTGTTTACTCATACCTAAATATTTCTCATGCTCTTCTCCAGAACATGTTTTAATATATGTGTATTTGTATTTAGTATGTCTTGTATGTATTACCGCCTCCGTGCTGATGGCGATGGACATTGTAAAATGTTTATGCTTTAATAAAATTGAACTGAATTGTTATTCTCACTGTTATTCTCACAGCTATTCTGACAGGTCTTATTTTCAATTAAACGATTTACACCTGTGCCTGAACAAAGAGAATTGTCTGTGACCACGCTACAAATGATACTAATCACCAATATATATATACTCTGTTTTTCCATACATACACATGGTACTCACTGGTAGTCACTGGATGTGCCTTTTGAAAACCGTTAATAAATTTCTTTGAGGAATATCAAGTATGTCTGCACGGGATTCGAGCCCGCAGCTCTTTGATGACTAGTCAGATGATTTAACTGCTCTTCCATATAGATGTAATACTATATACGCATTTTTTGGGGGAGGGGGATTTAGCGTTCACACACATTACATTATTTGTACAAGATACCTGCACCTGCACATAATCCCCGTGAGGGGGTGCTGCAGTATCAATAGATAGATAGATACAAACATGCAAAAGGATTCAAAATAACAAACCAGTTCACATCTGATAGAAATACCTCTGCATTGAACAAATAGACCACATGTGGTCAACTAGTGTCAACAACTGGACCCATTCTACAATATTCTTACATACATACAATCTCCGAATCGTGATAAAAATCGCATTACTGGATATCTGGATATCATGCGTATATGATAGAAATGTTGAGATTGGTAAACGCGGAACGAACGAAAGCAGATGCATGTTTTCTGTGCATTTAAACACATGCATTCTGTTGCGTTCAGGAATGCAGTTTCGTGTTTTGGTGTTTACTGTGTTTTGTGAAAGCTGAATTTCCTGTTCGACTTTTATAAAAACAAATTAAATAAACGCATAGTTTCGTTTATAAACGCCGACTGATAAATGATATGCAAACGCAATGCAAACGGAACGCAAAAAAAAAAGCAAACGCAAACGGAATTCATTGTTGGGTAACTTGAACGCAACTGGGTCTGTATTTTGATATTGTAGTAATACCGAACTAGCATATGCATATACGCCAGACGACCCGGCCATACATAGAAGAAACTATTAAATACATTTTGATATGCAGAAGAAACTATTAAATACATTTTGATATGCAGTTAGCTGATAGTTTGGTAAGTTTTTGGTCAATTTGGCCAAGCCCATTGCTTTTGAAGAATCAAGCTTTTGAAGAATCTCATTTAAACAAATATCTGTGTATGTTGGTATTTTACTTTGAACCACGTATCATAATGTTCAGCATAAGCAAATCTGAAATGTAAAATGTAAACACAGAATGCCTTTCCATGTTTAACATATTTGTCCCTTTCCTTTCGCCCAAGTGAATATGTTGCTATATATGATCTATTAAATACATTAAATTATATATTAACAATCTTCATTTAGAAAGGTCTGAAGTCCCTGTTACACGTTGGAAATATTGTACATAGAATGTTGATTAAGGATATCAGTCTCGTCTAGTGACACGGTCAGTGCAGCAGTTGGTGATGATTTGTGGCTGATAAGCCGTAGCATAAATTTTAGCCACATTTCAGGGATAAACTGATAGGCTCTAGATACAGGTCCACACTGACTGGATATTTACTGATGTGATTTGATTGGATAGCGTTCATCTTTTATAAATAACGGAGCATATGGTTGGTCGTCAGTGTGTTGTATGAGTCTTTGTCAAAACGTTCTGACTTTATAACGGATTTTATATCACTATGTTTTTATGATTTGAAACCATTTTAACTCAGCCATATGACTATTAAGTGTTTGAATAAGAAATCAGTAGAAACAAATAATACTATGCTTCAAAATATTTCTAACTAGACGACAGACAGAATATTTCGACTGTGAGAATTGAATAAAAAAAACTATCACGAACGAACTTATACGATTATAGTACTCTGTTGTGTCGGATTTATAACGTTATTATCGGACTTTTTATTTTAAACCTGAACTCGGTCTGCTACAAGCAACATTTTATGCTGTGAGATAAATTTATTCTGTGAAACAGGTAAGTTTTCATTTAATAAACAGTTAGTTTACGAATAAGTCAATCAGTTAGTCAGTTATGTAATATATATATAAACTCTAGCAATATGTATATATAAACTCTAGCAATTATATTTATTCCGTAGCTTTCGGTCTTGCGGCCTTCCTCAGTGGCGTATTTATTAACAATTAAATTATATATTTGTGTGTGTAAGGCCAACATATTATAACAGTGTGGTTTATCTTGCCCGTCCGACCTTGTTTTTATTTTGCAACTTCAGAAAGAACAGAAAATGGGCATGAATCATTAGCCAACGTTTTGACCTTTCAGGTAGAAAACTTATGTAACGACAAATACAATGTTCATACCTAACATATGTACCCAACTTCCGTATATTGCTGAATAATAGAAAAGCATGCTGGTATATGTGATATGGAGCTGTTAAGTACAAGATCAATAGTAGATTTCTGAAATAAGTAATATGCATTCATCACCATTATAAATTGTATT
Organism: Cyrtodaria siliqua; assembly: GCA_037043455.1. Lineage (NCBI taxonomy): Eukaryota > Metazoa > Mollusca > Bivalvia > Adapedonta > Hiatellidae > Cyrtodaria > Cyrtodaria siliqua. The sequence goes on along the minus strand of JAWPHD010015425.1, from coordinate 44,513 downwards.
CAAAACACATACCGGATGGTATAGCTCCCATGTTTTCTGACCAAGTAATATTTTCACTCTCTTGAAATTGGCCGCTAAGTGCATTCCGGACTGTAACATCTCCTGTAAAAGGCAATAACTACTTATTATTACATCGCACGATTAATGTATACTTTACATACAACACATTCATATTAAAATCTTCTAAGATTATTGTATTTAAGTACATGATTTTTATCTATTTCCTTCACATTTAGTACTTTTATCATTTTTGGCAGCCTTTCATCATAGAAACACCTTCCGGGCATAGATGTGATTTCAATTTAAAATGAAATCGATAATTTAGAAATAAAATCCAGTCATAAGAGTGTCATCAATACAAACATATATAGAAGTTTCTTACCTGCAGTAAATTCATTGTTTCCATTCTCATTAGAAATGTCACTTAAAGCACTTCGATTCATTCTTCAGGAATAAACTAAACCGTTCTAAGTACAGTTATTCACAACTCCAACAAAACACGTTGAATATATATATCGTCCGTTAAATTTGGCGCTCTGAACTCTGATTGGCTTTTCCAAACTAAACATGTATTATATTTGGTTGTTTCAGAATGTATGATGTTGATGAAAATGAGGGAGAAAGCACCACGGAAAACGGTAAATAATTTATTTTTCTTAGTAGTAGTCATTTATTTTCTAGCAATCGAAGTACAATGTATGAATGCACTCCATAAATGTAAGCACAAAAGAGTCATTATAGTGTGTTCGGACAATGCACATTTAGTATATTATTAGTCAATATACAATTAATATTAAAATGAAAATATGGCCTGTAGATCTACAAAGTTAATATTTGTACTTTGTACATATGAAGAGGAGTTTAACTTTATTTTAGACCACCCCCGTCACCCCTGGACAAAGCATCCTAACAACCCCACCCCTGGACACCTCAAATATAAAAAATATAAAAACACTCCCTGGACTGAAACTTGTGAACAGATGGACATAAATCTAAATATTTGTTTGTTTGTTTGTATGTTTGTTTGTTTGTATTGTGGTTTACATCATGTTCAACACATGTAAGGTTATACAGGACGGTTAATTTTTTGTGGTGGAGGCAGACCACCCACTTTTCCTGGGTAGAACCAGTACTGTACATCTTCCGCCACCCGTAAGAATCGACACTCTGACTTACATGTCTAGCTCCCAGTGGGATTTGAACTCGCAGCGGTGAGATGCGAATGTTTACAACGCAATTTCGTTGACCATTCGGCCACGGAGACGATAATTGTTTTTAAAAAAAATCTAAATAATAAAACATGTTCATTTTTAGCGTGCAATAACGTTGCCTATCTATACGTCAGTGCCTACATTATGCCAACCAATATACTACGTCATTAGCTGTCTATAGACTACGTCATTAGCTGTTCACATTGCTGAATTTGTATGACCGATAAATAATTTTTCTTGCTCATTTCCCAGGAACTTGTTTTATTCACAGATACACTGTGGTTCATTTTGGGAGTCAGTATTTCCCATTACTTAAGTCTTATTTGACGCTGACATGTTGATGATATAGTGTGATTCCGTATATCCTCTCAAGCCCTCGTTTTACGTTTTTGTTTGTTTCTTTTTTCTTTTTTCTTACTTTTTTAATTTATGATTTTTACAGACAATGTGTACGCAGATGCGTGGCCTGCTTACATGTAGCTAAGCCTCTTGCATTTTCTAAGATAATGACTTTCGAATAACTATTTTTTAAATAAAAACAAAAACTGGAGGTCTAATTAGGTCAAAATTGTCGTGTCAAACGGCGACAAAAAACGTCATAAAATATTATTTTATCGCATGCGGCGAAAGTGTTTGGTTAAATGTCAGTTGCGGGCCCATAGTTCAGTTTAGGGTACTGTCGACGGAAGACAGGTCATGAAGAGAGAATTATCTGAAGGTGCAAACGAACGAGAATACCCGGAGTATATTTATGTAGTATTGTAGCTAATACGACATAGACCAGTTTAGCCAAACTCACCACCAGATTCAAGAGGGCAATCACTATAACAAGATCACACCCTCTATATTTTCCAACCATAACTCATACAATAATTCAATACTGGACTTTTTGTTTGTTTTTCATCATGCTTCCGTATGAATGATTTTAGAACCGGTGGTCCAGAGTGCTAAGGCGCTATTTCAACCTCACCGCTACGGTCGTGAGTACAAATCCAGCTCGCGCCCAGATTTGATGAGGTAAATAAATCGACCGTCATATATAACCTAAAATATGCTGAAGATGACATAAAATACCCAATGATTTTTTTTATTGTTTTTGTTGGGGGAGCAATAGTCCCGATCGTCGTTTTCTCTTTAATATGAAGTTATATAGAAAACAAACAGCCTATCTACCAGGGTCCGATGCCAAGGATACCGAGTGTGTCCGTTGCTAGAATATTTACAAAGCAACCAGGTTCCGGTGCTCTGAAATTTAGACATGATGCTAACATTTACATATATTTAGGCTAAACATTTATCTTTATTGAACCACAGCCGTTGCAAACCACTTTGGGATCAAATGGAAGTTTGATTTTCATAAAATTCAGAGTGAAAACATAGAAGTTTGACTTTTTAAAGTCATGAATATTGTATCGACCGGTCAAAAGTAAATTTGTTTCATCTTGTTAAGAATTATTCTGCATTTGTTCTAAATAAAGAACATATATTTCGAAGGATGACATTCAAAAGTTCCGTGGCATAAAGTTTTTTTCTTATACATACCATAATTTATCTTTATTTTCGAAAGTTTTGACACCAGTGTACATTTTCCACCTGTTATTACCAGCCAGGGTACGTTACACGTGCAACCAGGATCAGTTTTGAGCAGCTAGGGTCCGTTACCTCTATCCACCATGCAGTAGGAATCGCTCGTTAATCCATTCACGCGCGTCAATAATTAGATGGACATTACCCCATTCCCATGACAACTAAAATATCAAAATACCCCCAACCCCCTCCCGTGCAAATTGACTGCATGGGCCCCATTTACTGAAATACATGTGCACTGCAGGCCTGTTTAAATAGCAAAACAAAACTAGTTACCTCCCACCTCCCTCCAAACTCAAATCCTGGATCTGTCCCCCACCCCACCCCATTCCCCTGCAAATTGACTGCATGGGCCCCATACACTGTAATAAATGTTTGCACTGCAGGCCTGTTTAAATAGCTAAAATAAAACTAGTTATCTCCCAACTCCCTCCAAACTCAAATCTGCTGGATCTGTCCCTGACATGTCATATTAAATGATGATGTCATACACTTGTGAATTGAATTGAATGTTGTTTAACGGCTCATCAACACAGTATAGGTTATTTAGAGCCGCCCCGGAGAGAGGGGATTGATACATAGGAATCCGGGAACCTGCCCTACTCTTATTATCGAATAGATTCCTATTATCAATGATGCTAATTAACACAGAAATCATCAAATAATTTTGAAACACCAAAGCCAAAAATTGCATGATCACTTGTATTAGACTAATTTATGATACAGTCCTGCATTTTAATCACAAACTATAGAAAGTGTATGTCCTCGCTCTTATCAGCGTGGTACTATAAACTGACGATACGATTATACACAGAAACATCTTGCTATCATAAAAAATAACAGTTCTGTTATTTTCCCAGCAGTTTGTCCAGACACACACTTGTTAATGACCTGATGATACATTGTAGTGGGCAGAGTTGCCTGGACTGGCTCGTCTCGGTGATTATATATAGAGATCTAGTTTCTTTCAATAAATTGCAATCAGAATACTATCTATCTATATTCCATTAATTCCAAACCCCTGCTACAATTAATATCTTTGAAATCTTATGTTTATATCATGTTTCATTGTGGAGAGAGAGAGTGATCAGACAAAAGATGGGAAGCTTGTGGTTTTTAAAACTGCATGTATAAAGACAACTCACAATACCATTTGAATTTATGAAATTTAATTGATAAAATGTATAACATATTAATGAATATTTTCAATTATTTATGAATATAAAATCTCTCTCTCTCTCTCTCTTATTTCGGCCGGAAATTGAAGATGGCCGCCACGGCTAAAAATAGATTTTTAAAAACAAGTTTGTAGCGACTACTTCTTGAAAATTGTAAGATATATTGATATGGGACATTTTATAAAATGATCAGAATGACATGATGTTGGTCCTTGTCGAAAATCATTTTGATTTGACATTAAACATGGCTGCCAGAGGCCATCTTTGTTTACATAGAGTTATGTAGTAAAAACGTTTAACGTTACTCCTCTGAAACTACGTAACGGATTTTCATGAAACTTCACTGGAATATTGCTCTGGATATCTAGTTGATCCTAGCAACATTTCATGTCGGCCGGAAATTCAAGATGGCCGCCATAGCTAAAATATATTTTTAAAAAACAAAATGTTAGCGACTACTTCTTGAAAACTATAAGCGATATTGATATGGGACTTTTTCTAAAATGATCAGCATAAATAATGTTGGTCTTTTTCAAAAATCAGTTTGGTTCGACACTAAACAAAATAGTGTGAACATCAACCCCAATAAATATGGGGGAAAGACTTTACAATCAGGTTTTGAAAAAGTAATAGTAGAAGTATGAAATAACATCCAAAATATTATGTTTTTGTATATATTTAAAGAGACACACGGCAATCTTGAGATTTTTTAAACTCAGTGGGCCCCGTTAGTTTTCTACATAACTTGCATACTTGCAATCCGGCATTACTATTAATATTGAAATAGCTCAAAAGAAAAGTGCGTTAACAGATTAATAACTTTTGATAATAATTCACAAATACTATCTTTAGAAATTGTTAGAAATCACAATTGTTAGAAATTGAAATCACCATTTATTATTTATTTATATGCAAGCAGTTTAAATGTCAAAATGAGGCAGGATTAATAAATTGATGTGCATATTTTATTGCTTGCATAAAACTCAAGATTTCCGTTTGTCCCTTTGAGACTTGACCACATTGACCTTGTTACAGTACTGGTAGTAGAGCAATACACTGATACCATGTGGATCAATTAATAATAGTCTTAATCAGCTAACTGTTACAATAATTAGACCTCATGCTGAGCACAGAAAAGGAAATTGCATGGTATTCTGGGCAAATCTGTAGGATTGTATGGCTGTGTACGTAAAAATAGTAGAAAATCAAAAGATATATTATCCACTTGTAACTCAGGAGCAATTTGGTTGAGATATTGTTGGATCTTTCCCTGCTTATAACGGTACATTTTACTAGTAATATAAATTAACGGGATTCAGAAATGTTACATATGTTTTAATGTTCATTTAAATCAAGCAGGTTATCTTTGTTCGCTTTCAAACTAACGATTATGTACAAAATGTATGGTGTGTAAATTAGGAAGTGACAATGCGTTTACAATTCTGGACATCATTAACATTTAGCGAAACGGAGTTTATTGATCTGAGATTATCTGTGTCGTATTATAATTGAAATTGTTTACTTACTGATATTGTAACTGTATCAGGTGACTGTATAATGTACAATAACTATCAACACCCGCAACCATTGAAAGGGATTCTGTATCATCGTGATAGCTTACAACGCGAGCCTTCTATTTTATTATTGATAATACGAACTTGACTACATGTATAAACTAATCCGATGTAAATACTTACAGAAACTTAAGGAGACGATTACACATTTGGAGATTACATTGAATGAAGCACAGAAACGGATTAGAGAAAAGAACAGTCTTCTTGAGGTATTACTTTTATAGCTACTTTTATTATATTATATATGTATATATAACATTTTTAACTACATTAGTGATTTGTATAAATTAATGATTTTGTATAGATGTGACCTGCAGTTCAAAGGTGACCAATATTAAAACACAACAAAATACTTAGGTTACGGTGATCCATAATATAAGAAGGAAACATTTAGCCTGTGAACATACAAACTCAGTACTTTTCTTTTTTTAACATTATTTAACTCTTGATTACACATCATAGTATCCCTCTCTTTCTCTATCTCTCTCGCCCGTGTATGCATACACATTACTACATTGTTTAGCGTTCGTTAATATGTACATAAAAGCCCCACAGTTTTATATTAATGTAATATTATGTTTATTTTCTTGAATATACATGTGTATATTCATATTGAAATGTTTTTCGTGCTTTGACCGTTCAGGGATGGTTATAAATAGTAAGATACTATCTTTTGGAATTTCAGTAAACTTAAGCACCGGAAATAAATGCATTAACAATTATGAGTGTAAAATCATGTTTCAGAAAACGGTGCAAGAGTTGAAAGAACTGAAAGAAGACAACTTAAAATTAAAAAGTTGGCTTTCTACTAGTACTCGGGTAAGTCCTCCTGAAAACAAAAATAAAAGTTGATTTGTATTACATTTATGGCAAATTTAATTAATTGTTTCATTTTATTCATATTATAGAAAAAGACATAAACTGAAATGTAAAATGCCACATAAATAAATACGTTAAGGTTATAACTCTGATGAAAGTTACTAATTACTAAAATTAGTAGGCACTCAAATAAAAGAAAAGGGTTTAAGTCCAAAGGGAAGTGTAACATTTACAGAATACAGTCACTCGACAAGTATTACAACGCAAAGGTGATTCGAAAAGTACATCGTAAGCATTTAAGGGTTGACAACAGGGGTACCACCTTGGAAAGGTCAGTGGAAAAAGGGAACCACCGGATAGTTTAAACTTGTTCAAGGATGCACCAAACCTCACTCTTATCCTGTCATCATCCCTAAACAACAGGACAGTGTAAATAAAAACAAGAAGACAGTGAGTTTTCAAAGTATCACAAGCCGGTCAGAACAGTTACATAAGAAAACAGTAAGGGGAAAGAATATGATAAAAATAAACGAACAGTGTGTAGATGTAAGAATTTCGTTATTGGTCATTGTCAACAATCAAAACGCACTGACCATGAAAGATTTGAGATAAAATAGACATGTTTTTAATTTTGGCATCTGTGTTGTATAATGTTATAATTTGGATATGATAGACATCTGAAACTGAATGTTTAATGGGTCATTAAATAGAATGTGGTTTCATGATTAGAATGTGAGGAATTTGGAAAATATTATAGTTATAAACAAAACGACAACTTAATGATAATATAATAGCAACTGGATTGAAAAAATAGCGTCTGTGAAGGTAATCATGTTTTTTAACAATGGAAATTTGCATTAGAATAAAGGGTTTACTGTTATATGTATTTTATTATTGAAATCTGATAAGTAGTTTATGAATTATAATTCTTGTAGTAAAGGCCAGTTCAAACCAGTTCTACGCGCATGCTCAGATCATAATTTGTGGACTGTATCCCTAAAATTGATATGTAATTTAAATAGTAGAAGACCCATAAAATGCCTGAATTCCAATTTGGCTGCGCCCCGATATTCTTACTAAAATACAGTTGTGTTATGAACAGTAAATTGACGTTGATACACAGTCTAACACCCGTACCAGCTTTAATCCCCGCCGAGTTCAACCCTTACTTATAAGAAAAAACACGGAAATGTTCATGTATATAATATATCAAAAAATAAGTTCAACCTAAGAAGCTAATCTCATATGTTCTCATGACTTGTTTGAAGTCAGAGCATCAAGGGCACGACAAAACGGAGTGAAGGACATCCATCAAACTGTTCCTGTCTTAAAGGATTTATGAAAACCTTGTCAGAGAGTCCGGTCCCGTCCGGTCGCTGCACAATCAAAGAGGAAAGGGTTGTGATAAACCTTGTCGCAGAAGTGTTTTAAAATTACTATTATAATTGTTGAACAGATCAGTGTTACGATAATAAAACGTCCTTTACAGCGTACCATGACCTTGTACCACACCGCATGTTTGGCTGTAGAACCCTTACACTCTTTCATAGCATACCATGCGTTTAGAATAAGTCTAAGCCTTAGTTATAGACGCTTGCAAAAATTAAGTGTTTCGTTGTCTGTAATACACAAAAGCAAGGAGGCACAATGCATAACGTTATGATTTTATATATAATTGTTATCTTGATCGTTTTTAAAGATATATTCTATATCTTACTACGATACTGTAATGCTTATGACCCACGTGAATTTATCATGATGTAATCGTTCTATTGTAGGTTGTAATGGTAGAATACAACAGTAAACAATTATATCTGGGCAGTTTAAATGGATCAATGATGACGTTCGCCAAAAAGAAACCTCAGGGTGTTCTGCCAGATGCGTCAGTGTCATTAACTAAAACAGACACAATGATTATTGACAAAACATTTATTGTTGCATCTTTAAAATGTTGTGTCATGAACGATACAATAAATATCGACGAAACACAAAGACAGGAACTAGTAAAGGCTATCAACGTATATTGGGAAAAGAAATATAAATGAGTATTCAAATTGTGTGCGATTTATTTTGAACTCTGTTGACATTCCAGATTATAAGGTTCATTTTCAACCTCATCATGAGGGAGCAATACAACCAACAGGTATCCTAACACGCAGCATGAGGCTGATATCAATTACCTGATAACTACTCCAGTTAATTTGTAGCCGTGTCAGACAAGTGTTACCAGTTGGTCACTAAATAATATCATGAACAATTGAGTAAACATATAACAATTTTTTTTTTATAATTTATCATACAAGTTTGAATGTAAAACAATTGGACAGAGTAATATTTAGATTATTTTAATTCTCCGTGAATCCTCCGGGTTTAGGTTAACTCGACACATATTTTCTCATATTATTACATGGTATTTGAGTGAATAATATTATTTCACTTGATAGAGGTGGGCATGTACTTGGAAATTAATTGATTGATTTAAATCGGTCAGTGTTCATTTTACCAAGAATGTTGTATTTCTAAAGCTATGAACAACTGACAGGAATCCAGTTTTACATTCAAGCAGGATAGAGTCATGTTACAATGTAATGTATCAGCTAGGTGAGAGCCAGTCATATTACAATCTAGTTTGTCAGCTAGAAGACAGACATTCTTGTCATACTGCAAAGAAAATTCTCAGGATTTCATTGGTCAGTGCGCCGTAAACATGAGCCCATTACTGAAATACACAAAAACAAAATGGCGCTTTCCATTGTGTGTAAAAGTCAGAAATAATCGTAAGTGTATTTTTTTGGCAATTTTGCAGATGATAAAACATTAAATAGTGATAAAATACGTATATTTTGTTGAAAAATCCGCCAAATTTAACGACGTTAGAGCGACGACGTCACGAAAATGACAACGTCTAGTTAGAGGCACGTTACGCGGAAATTAGCGCAATAAAAATGAAATCCTGTTTTTTGCTGTTATCTTTCTTAAATAAATGGTTACAACTTTGAAGTATGACACATTCGTTATTAGGATTCTTGACAGGAAAATGGCCTCACATTCCCTACCTGGAAAGTATATCCCCCTTGCCTAACGGCTCGGGTGAATATAATTTCCAGGCAGGTAATGTGAGCCCATGTCCCCTGTAAATAATCCTAATAACTAATAATATTACAATATAATGCGTATGATAGACAAAGGTGCGTTAGAATTACGATGAAGGTTGAACTCTGTTGTAATCATAACTGTTTAGTATTGTACCCTGATGAGTACAAGTAAGAACTGTGTTTAGCTACATTGCTCAATTGACATTCGCTGAAGATATAGGACCGTTGTAAGTGACACATATTGATCGTTCTATTCACAACTCGCCTTTAAACGTGGTTTTATATAATAACTATTTTTGATTCGATTTAAATTGCATTGGTTCTGCAGCAGGGTCTGAGAATTTTATTTATTTGACAAGAGTTTACTCGAGCAGTATTGCATAATGATTTTAGCTTTACATGCTTTCACACGCGCTTAGTGTAAATTTGAATTACTTACATGTTTGGCAATACAAAAATGCAGCAATAAAAAACTAGACTAAATTAAAAACTAAATTAACATACGGCGATATTATTTAACATGTCGTTATGATATCCATGAGTTTCGAAATGTTTCTAGTTTAGTTTTACTGTCACATGTTTGACTATTTATGTTAGTAATCAGTTTCATTCCTGATAGTTTACATTGTTGATTGCCATGTAAAAGTTCAAGATAGAACTAACGTATGTCAAGGAGAAATTGCTTTGTAATGGTTGGTTATTATTTCTTTATTCGTCTAATGATCCATGACGATTGTGTATATAAGGTTAAGAAATTTATATATGCTTGTATTTTAAATTAATATTTGCTAGATTTTATTATTTGTTGCCCTATATGTATTATTATTTCCGTTAATCTTTAACACATACTGATAATCTGATATTGTATTGGACAAAATAGTGTCTAGTATATAAAAGTAGTCAGAGATGAAAAGATTCAAAGAGTTTGTTTTATATATCGTTTGTCTTAATCCCGATTCAATTAACAATAATGGTGTTGACACTGAAATGTTTTATTATCTCCATACTATAAAAAGCCTTAGTGGATATTGCTAACGCATATTTTTGTCCATCTGTACACCCTTCTGTTCGACCGTTACCATATATTCTCTTAAACCTCTAAACTGAATACAACCAAATTTAACGTTTGGCAGGTTGACCTGTAGCAACATTTTTTGACTGGGCCAAATGCACTTAAAATCAATCACACTAATCATTTGTCTTCGTATAAATGGCTATGTTTTATAAACATATGCATACGTTTTCTATATATATTGAGAATACTGTAAATGTGAGACAAATTGTTATCTATAATTTGTCTCACATGTCTCTTTCCGGAATCCTCCGTAATCCAGTATCCAGAAAAGGTATTGTAATATGTATACTATTCTTTAGCGTATAAAGAGTATGATATATGTATATATTATATTATCTCTTGAGCAGATTATATGCATATACAATGATTTAGTTTAGAAAATAACGCAATATTTGATATTATAAGAAAAAACACTTTAATGGTCTAGGTTAAACATACATACATCTAGCAAAAAGATGGACAACGACTTCAAAAGTATAAGTATCGATGCTCAGTAGTTTAAATGAACTTGACGTTAGTGTCTTGTGCAGTCGATGGCGTAATAATATACTGTCATTATTGATAGTTTGTTATACACTCAGTAAGTTGCTTGATGTAACTACTCTGAACAATTTATGGCAAAGTTAATTGCTTCATGTAAATAATAATAAAATAAATTGAAATACTGGTGATAATGTTGTGTTGAGCAGCTATCACCATATTATGCATGCATAGAAATGATGGAATTGTTTAATCAATACAAAAATTGTATAACTAGTATTTACTGTGTAATGGCGTTGGCATGGTTTAGGTGAACAAATCATTTATGTTTCAGTGAAAGAATACATGTATCGTTGCGTGTGTTTGTTGTTGTGCTTTTTGTTGTTTTATTTTCTTGTTGTTTTTTGGTATGTCATTTTCTTTTTTTTTTGTGTGTTTTTCTTTTGTTTTGATATTTATATGAGTTTGTCTAGGTGAAATGTTTTAAGGCAAATACTGTTGTAATAAAACACAACTTCGACCTTCCTTGATTATTAGCGCAAAGTAAATACCTTTATATAAATAAAAACATACTACCGTTAATACAAGGTGTCGTCCTCTTTACTCTGACAAATACGACATTGACACTATTGTGTTATTCGAAATGGTTTTATTTGAACTTATGATTTGTCTGGTGATTATCGCTTGACTCATGATTTTGAAGGGGAATCAAGAACTAAAACATTTTTTCTATCTTGTATAAACTATGTGACACGTATTATAATTCCTTATTAAGCTAGTATGCACGCTTGCTATGAGTTTTTCTTTTGTATTTTATAGAACTATTAAATATAAATACGAGGAACGTTCAAATAGTACGTGGATATGTTTAATAGTTGTATATATAATTCAGTATTGAATATATATATATATATAATTCAGTAATGAGTGGATATATATATATAGATGGGGAAAAAAACATTTATACAGTGCTACAGTTTATAGAAACCCTGTAGCACTGTATAAATGTTTTTTTCCCAATCTATTAATTTATTCCAACATTGTCGTATCCCCCCGTGGATCCAGTGCTTTTTGAAAGGTATTTTGTAGATGTATGTATTTTCTCACCCTTATATATATATATATAATTCAGTACTGAATATAAGAATATATGAAATGGATGAACACAAATAATATGGTGTTTATACGAGTATGTCATATATCATGGTGTTTCTAGTAACAAAATCCGGGAAAATGTTTACGAGTCATTATTACGTGCATTTATTTCGTTATTTTTACCTCTTGACTGTAATTAAAAGGATAACATATTTTACTTAGAAATAAGGGTTGCTTTTAGTCTTAACTATGGGGCGCCGTACTACTTTTTAATACCATTTGGTGATATCACCTATTCGAATTGGTGATATCACTAATTCGAATAGGTGACATCACGCATTTAAATAGGTGATATCACCGATTTTTCTGAATGCGTGATAATACCTATTGAATGGATGATATCATCTAGTCCAATCAGTGATATCACTCATTTGCATCAGTGATATCACGTATTCAAAACGAATGAGTGATATCACCCATTCAATAGGTGATATCACCTTGTTTTGAATCAGTCAAATCAACTAATAGAATCAGTAATATCGCTGATTCGAATAGGTGAAATCACTCATTCAAATAGGTGATGTTACTGAATTGTATTAAAAAGCAATACGGCGTCTATTATGGGACACCATATTAATTTTTAATACCATTTGGTAATATTACCTATTCGAATCGGTGATATCACTATTCGAATAGGTGATATTACTGATTCAAATATGTATATTACTTATTTTAAATTTGAATCGTTGATATCACCTATTCTAATAAGTGATGCCACTCATTGAAATAGGTGATATCACTACTTTGTTTTAAAAAGCAATACGGCGCCTATTATGGGCGCCGTACTACTATCTAATACCATTTGGTGATATCACTTTTTCAAATCGGTGATATAACTGATTCGAATAGGTGATATGACGCATTCAAACAGGTAATATCATCGATTTATTCTAAATGCGCGATATCACATATTAAATGGGTGATATCATCTATTCGAATTATTGATATCTCCCATTCGAATCAGAATGATATTATCCTTAGGATTGAATCAGTTATATCACTCATTAGAATTAGTGATATCACCAATTCAAGTGGTAATTCCATAGAATTAGTGATATCACCCATTCAATAGGTGATTTTACACTTCCGTTTTGAATAAGTGATATCAATGATTCGAATGTGTGATATTACTGATTCGAATAGGTGATATCACTCATTTACATTTGATTCCGTGATATCGCCTAATCGAATGAGTGATATCACTTATTCAAATAGTTGATATCACTAAATTGTACTAAAAAGCAATACTGCCTAATAAAGATTTGAACACATTCGTTTTAACAAAATTCTGTTAACGATTTTTAAAAACAAAACAAAAAACAACATATTAACAGAATTTTGTTAAGTTGGAATATCGCCTAGTAAATATGTGAACACACTCGTCTTAACACAATTTTGTTAATGATTTGAGCAAAAAACAACAATATTTTAAAAAAATTGAATTTTGTTAAGGTGAAAGACCGCCTAATAAAGATTTGTAAAAAAAAAGAATATCATCTTAACAGAATTTTGTTAACGATTTTAAAAATAAATCTTTAACAAAATTTTGTTAACACTTCAAAAAAAATCTTCAAAGAATTTTGTTAAGGTGTAATAATGCCTAATAAAAATATTAGAATACATTCTTATTAATAAAATTTTGTTAACGATTTGTAGAAAAAATTGTCTTAGCAGAATTTTGTTAACGATTTTAAAAATAAATCTTAACAAAATTCTGTTAACGATTTGTAGAAAACGTGGTCTTAACAAAATTTTGTTAACGATTTTAAAAATGAATCTTAACAGAATTTTGTTAAAGTGGAAAACTGCCTCCTAGTAAAGATATTTGAATACATTCTTACAAACAGAATTTTGTTAACGATTTTAAAAATGAATATTAACAGAATTTTGTTAAGGTGGAAGACTGCCTAGTAAAGATATTTGAATACATTCTTACAAACAAAATTTTGTTAACGATTTGTAGAAAAAATAGTCTTAACAACATTTTGTTAACGATTTTAAAAATGAATCTTAACAGAATTTTGTTAAGGTGGAAGACTGCCTAGTAAAGATATTTGAATACATTTTTACAAACAAAATTTTGTTAACGATTTTTAGAAATAATTGTCTTAACAAAATTTTGTTAACGATTCTAAAAATGAATCTTAACAGAATTTTGTTAAGGTGGAAGACAGCCTAGTAAAGATATTTGAATACATTCTTACAAACAAAATTTTGTTAACGATTTGTAGAAAAAATAGTGTTAACAAAATTTTGTTAACGATTTTAAAAATGAATCTTAACAGAATTTTGTTAAGGTGGAAGACTGCCTAGTAAAGATATTTGAATACATTCCTACAAACAAAATTTTGTTAACGATTTGTAGAAAAAATTGTCTTAACAAAATTTTGTTAACGATTCTAAAAATGAATCTTAACAGAATTTTGTTAAGGTGGAAGACTGCCTAGTAAAGATATTTGAATACGTTCTTACAAACAAAATTTTGTTAACGATTTGTAGAAAAAATTGTCTTAACAAAATTTTGTTAACGATTTAAAAAATAAATCTTAACAGAATTTTGTTAAGGTGGAAGACTGCCTAGTAAAGATATTTGAATACATTCTTACAAACAAAATTTTGTTAACGATTTGTAGAAACAATTGTCTTAACAAAATTTTGTTAACGATTCTAAAAATGAATCTTAACAGAATTTTGTTAAGGTGGAAGACTGCCTAGTATACATTCTTACAAACAAAATTTTGTTAACGATTTGTAGAAAAAATAGTCTTAATACAATTTTGTTAACGATTTTAAAAATGAATCTTAACAGAATTTTGTTAAGGTGGAAGACTGCCTAGTAAAGATATTTGAATACATTCTTACAAACAAAATTTTGTTAACGATTTGTAGAAAAAATTGTCTTAACAAAATTTTGTTAACGATTCTAAAAATGAATCTTAACAGAATTTTGTTAAGGTGGAAGACTGCCTAGTATACATTCTTACAAACAAAATTTTGTTAACGATTTGTAGAAAAAATTGTCTTAACAAAATTTTGTTAACGATTTTAAAAATGAATCTTAACAGAATTTTGTTAAGGTGGAAGACTGCCTAGTAAAGATATTTGAATACGTTCTTACAAACAAAATTTTGTTAAAGATTTGTAGAAAAAATTGTCTTAACAAAATTTTGTTAAAGATTTGTAGAAAAAATTGTCTTAACAAAATTTTGTTAACGATTCTAAAAATGAATCTTAACAGAATTTTGTTAAGGTGGAAGACTGCCTAGTATACATTCTTACAAACAAAATTTTGTAAACGATTTGTAGAAAAAATAGTCTTAACAAAATTTTGTTAACGATTTTAAAAATGAATCTTAACAGAATTTTGTTAAGGTGGAAGACTGCCTAGTAACGATATTTGAATACGTTCTCACAAACAAAATTTTGTTAACGATTTGTAGAAAAAATAGTCTTAACAAAATTTTGTTAATGATTTTAAAAATGAATCTTAACAGAATTTTGTTAAGGTAGAAGACTGCCTAGTAAAGATATTTGAATACATTCTTACAAACAAAATTTTGTTAACGATTTGTAGAAAAAATTGTCTTAACAAAATTTTGTTAACGATTCTAAAAATTAATCTTAACAGAATTTTGTTAAGGTGGAAGACTGCCTAGTATACATTCTTACAAACAAAATTTTGTTAACGATTTGTAGAAAAAATGGCCTTAACAAAATTTTGTTAACGATTTTAAAAATGAATCTTAACAGAATTTTGTTAAGGTGGAAGACTGCCTAGTAAAGATATTTGAATACGTTCTTACAAACAAAATTTTGTTAAAGATTTGTAGAAAAAATTGTCTTAACAAAATTTTGTTAACGATTCTGAAAATGAATCTTAACAGAATTGTGTTAAGGTGGAAGACTGCCTAGTAACGATGTTTGAATACATTTTCACAAACAAAATTGTGTTAACGATTTGTAGAAAAAATTGTCTTAACAAAATTTTGTTAACGATTTTAAAAATGAATCTTAACAGAATTTTGTTAAGGTGGAAGACTGCCTAGTAAAGATATTTGAATACATTCTTACAAACAAAATTTTGTTAACGATTTGTAGAAAAAATTGTCTTAACAAAATTTTGTTAACGATATTAAAAATGAATCTTAACAGAATTTTGTTAAGGTGGAAGACTGCCTAGTAAAGATATTTGAATTCATTCTTACAAACAAAATTTTGTTAACGATTTGTAGAAAAAATTGTCTGAAAAATTTTTTGTTAACGATTCTAAAAATGAATCTTAACAGAATTTTGTTAAGGTGGAAGACTGCCTAGTAATGTTATTTGAATACATTCTTACAAACAAAATTTTGTTAACGATTTGTAGAAAAGATAGTCTGAACAAAATTTTGTTAACGATTCTAAAGATGAATCTTAACAGAATTTTGTTAAGGTGGAAGACTGCCTAGTAAAGATATTTGAATACATTCTTACAAACAAAATTTTGTTAACGATTTGTAGAAAAAATTGTCTTAACAAAATTTTGTTAACGATTTTAAAAATGAATCTTAACAGAATTTTGTTAAGGTGGAAGCCTGCCTAGTAAACGTATTTGAATACATTCTTACAAACAAAATTTTGTTAACGATTTGTAGAAAAAATTGTCTTAACAAAATTTTGTTAACGATTCTAAAAATGAATCTTAACAGAATTTTGTTAAGGTGGAAGACTGCCTAGTAAAGATATTTGAATACATTCTTACAAACAAAATTTTGTTAACGATTTGTAGAAAAAATCGTCTTAACAAAATTTTGTTAACGATTTTACAAATGAATCTTAACAGAATTGTGTCTACAAATCGTCTTAACAAAATTTTGTTAACGATTTTACAAATGAATCTTAACAGAATTGTGTTAAGGTGGAAGACTGCCTAGTAATGATATTTGAATACATTCTTACAAACAAAATTTTGTTAACGATTTGTAGAAAAGATAGTCTTAACAAAATTTTGTTAACGATTCTAAAAATGAATCTTAACAGAATTTTGTTAAGGTGGAAGACTGCCTAGTAAAGATATTTGAATACATTCTTACAAACAAAATTTTGTTAACGATTTGTAGAAAAAATTGTCTTAACAGAAATTTGATCACGATTTTGAAAATGAATCTTAACAGAATTTTGTTAAGGTGGAAGCCTGCCTAGTAAAGATATTTTAATACATTCTTACAAACAAAATTTTGTTAACGATTTGTAGAAAAAATAGTCTAAACAGAATTTTGTTAACGATTTTAAAAATGAATCTTAAAAAACGAAAAAGACAAGAACTTGACAGTATGGAAACAGTCAAATGCAATTGGAACGTGTTTTGAGTGGAAACTGTTTTTCTATTTTTAGTAACAAAAAATGACCTTGACCTCAGTGAACCAAAATTCAATCCCAAGCTTCCTTTCCATATAAGCAACCTACCCTGCAAGTTCCATTGCAATACCTCATTCCTAACAAAAGTTACTGAGCAGAAATCATTTTTCTATTTTAGTATCAGTGACCTTGACCACAGTGACCCCAAATGCAATGCCACACTTCCTTTCCATATAAGCTACCTACCCCGAAAGTTTCATCGCAATACTTCATTCCTAACAAAAGCAAGCTTCCTTTCCATATAGGCTACCTACCCTAAAAGTTTCATCGCAATACTTCATTCATAACAAAAGCAAGCTTCCTTTTCATATCAGCTACCTACCCTGCAAGTTTATTCGCAATACCTCATTCCTAACAAAAGTTACTGAGCGAAAACCATTTTTCTATTTTTAGTATCAGTGACCTTGACTGCAGTGACCCCAAATGCAATCCCACGCTTCCTTTTCGTATAAGCTACCTACCCTGCAAGTTTCATTGCAATACCTCATTTCTAACAAAAGTTACTGAGCGGAAAATGTTTTTCTATTTTTAGTAACAGTGACCTTGACCCCAGTGACCCCAAATGCAATCCAAAGCTTCATCGCAATACCTCATTCCTAACAAAAGTTACTTAGTGGAAACCGTTTTCTATTTTTAGTATCAGTGACCTTGACCTTGACCCCAGTTACTCCAAATGCAATCCCATGCTTCCTTTCCATATAAACTACCTACCCTGAATGTTTTATAGCAATACTTCATTCCTAACAAAAGTTATTGAGCGGAAACTGTTTTTCTATTTCTACAGTGACCTTGACCCCAGTGACCCCAAATGGAATCTCAAGCTTCCTTTCCGTATAAGCTACCTACCCTGCAAGTTACACGGCAATACCTTATTCCAACAAAAGCTACTGAGCGGAAACTGTTTGTCTATTTTTAGTATCAGTGACCTGACCTTGACCACAGTGACCCTAAATGCAATCCCACGCCTCATTCATTCCTTTCGATATAAGCTACCTACCTGAATGTTTCATCGCAATACCTCATTCCTAACAGAACTTACTGAACAGAAACTGTTTTTCTATTTTAGTAACAGTGACCTTGATCTTGACCCCAGTGAACCCAAATGCACTCCCAAGCTTCCTTTCCGTATAGGCTACTTACCCTGCAAGTTTCAGTGCAATATCTCATTCCCAACAAAAGTTATTGAGCGGAAACTGTTTTTCTATTTTTAGTAACAGTGACCTTGACCCCAGTGACCCCAAATGCAATCCCACGCTTCCTTTCCATATAAGCTACCAACCCTGCAAGTTCCATCGCAATACCTTATTTCATCAAAAGCTACTGAGCAGACTGTTTTCTATTTTTAGTATCAGTGACCTTGACCACAGTGACCCCAAATGCAATGCGACACTTCCTTTCCATAATTCCCTTACCAAATTTTACTGTATCGTCAGTGTAGTGTCAGTGTATTGCCAGTGTGTTGTCAGTTTGTTTCCAGTGTAATGCCAGTTTATTGGTCGTCTATTGCCAGGTCTGACTATAGACTGGCAATATATTACCATTCTATTGTCAGCTTCAAACCAGTGTATTACCAGTTTAATGTCAGTGTAATGTCAGATCTGACAACAAGCTGGTAATACACTGGAATCACACTGACATAGTCATTGCAATGTCTGAGAAAATCACATGTGTAATTTATAATGTAGTGTATTTTATAAAACAAATTTGTCGTCAGAAAAACAACTGACTTCACACTGACTGCACACTGACATCACACTGGCTTTATAAAAGGACTGACAACAGACTGGTAATACACTGACAATAGCTTGGAATTGGTATTATCCAGGCTGAAATCAGTGTGAAACCTGTGTATTTCCAGGTCTGGCAACACACTGACAACAAACTGGCTACACTGACAATAGACTGGTGATAAAAACGAAACATTATGATGCCAGTATTAAGCCAGTGTGAAGCCAGTGTGATGACAGTTTAAAACCTGTGGGTTTTGTGTGATGTCAGTGTAAATCCAGTGTGATGTCAGTGTAAATCCAGTGTGATGTCAGTGTAAATCCAGTGTGATGTCAGTGTTAATCCAGTGTGATGTCAGGGTCTCTTCTTAGAAAGCAACAGCCCCAAGGAAATAATATCAGTAAAATAATTGTGCACAATTTCAGCAAGAAATTTCTTAATGCATCATTTAAATAAACATCATGGACTTCATTAAATGAATTAAGCAAAATCAATTAGGTAACTAACTCAAATAAAACAGCTCACATTAAATACACTTTTGGCATTTTATGTTCTAAAGGCTGTTAGGTTCAACATGTTCTAATATGAACTTACAGTGTCAAATTAGCATCATGTAGAAAATTGAAACTTCTTACCTCACTTGTCAATTATTCCATATTGTGTTAGGTTTCACTTGTAACTATAACACTCTAATTCAGTGTTTGATAACATAGTCCAGATACACACACATTATTAAGTTAAATGGACCTTTTTTCAAAGCAAATCTTTTTTCCCACACAAAATTTCAAACTGAGCAAAATTTTCTCAGAGAATGCAACTTTATCCATTTCCTTAAATAACCAGATGTAAAATCAGCTATCTTATAACACCCATCTTGCAGCCCTAATAAACATTAAAATCTGCCAGTGCTTGACCTAAGGTCAATTATGTCACTCTTTGACTTGGATGTGAATAAATATCAATAGTTTTACAACTGCTGTAAATGATTGCAAGTTTTGTATTGCCAGTGTATTGCCAGATCCAAGAAGTGAACATTTCTAAGTTTTATATTGCCAGTGTATTGTCAGATCCGATAATATTGCCAGTGTAATGTCAGATCCAATTTTTGCAAGTCAGTTTATTGCCAGAGAGTTGTCAGGTGCATTTTAATAACAAAAATAGTGTCAGTGTGTATCCAGTGTATAACCAGTGTATAGTCGGTTTTCTCAGCAATTGAATTATTGAAGATAATTTCTATCCAGTGTGTTGTCAGATGCCAGGTTACTATTAATATTCTTGCCAGTGTGTATCCAGTGTGTTGTAGGTCTATCACCAGAAGCTGACAATACACTGGCAATAGTGTCAGTGTATTGTCAGAAATGAATATTTCTTACCAATGTATTACCAGTCTGATGTCAGTTTGTTGTCAGATGAACTTTTCTATAACCAGGCTATTGTCAGTGTGATGCCAGTGTATTGTCAGTGTGTTGTCATAGTGTTGTCAGAAACACCATTGCGTAACTACCCTGAATGTTTCATCGCAATATCTCATTCCTAACAGAAGTTATTGAGCGGAAACTGTTTTTCTATTTTTAGTAACAGTGACCTTGATCTTGACCCCAGTGAACCCATATGCAATCCCAAGCTTCCCTTCCATACCCTGCAAGTTTCAACGCAAAACCTCTTCCTAACAGAAGTTATTGAGCGGAAACCGTTTTTCTATTTTTCAATCAATGATGGGTGGATATGTACAGGGACATAAGGTCATCAGTTGTTATGTGTACATGAAGTTTGGGAATAATAAATCTGAAAATGTTTGAGAAAAAATGTGTTAACAGGTCATTATTATACAATATTAGAGTGGAAATTTTAAGTCAAACAAAGGGCCATAACTCTGTAATAAATTAGGGAATCAATGATGGGTGATTTAGATAGAGGGCATAAGGTCATCAGTTGTTATATGATGCAGTTTGGGAACAACCCATTCAAAAGTGCTTGAGATATGCAAGTATTAAAAATATGTTTTGCGACTAGACGCCTCGGGACGGGACAGAAATGTGTTACGCGACGCTACGAACAACGTGATTCCTATATAGCCCCCACTTCACTTTGCGAAAATGGGGGTATAATAAATTGCATACCAAAATATCACCTTGCAATTTTGTTAAGGGCACTTCAAAGAAACACATGACAATCTTGACATATCACGTTTTAAAATATTCAAATTATAAATGTGATTATAATTCTTTTCTCTTCAAAAAATATTAGATACAAAAAGCTTGAATATCTTAAAATTATGACTTAGAATGCATGAAATTTGACAAATCAACCTCAAGACTGTTATGTGTCCCTTTAAGCTCAGCATTATTTAAATACCATATACCCTCAAAAAGTGTTAGCAATTTTTATAAATCAGTTCTAGGTTATGTTACAAGTATTGTCAACACAATCGTATCTTACCGCCTTGACCGTCCAACATAACCAAAGTTTTAATGCCAACATCCTGGCTCTGAAATCAAGGTAAACAACACAAAAATAAAAGCATGCTATCACAAACAACACCAAAAATTAACAATAATATGTAATAACTACACTAATATTCTACCATGTAACAGCCATTGCTCCAGATAAGCATTTTTAGGGGTATTTCAGCATTAAAACAAATGAAGAGTGAAATCAGCAATGAAATGTTACCATTTCAGTATGAAAATGGCATATATGGAAGAAAAAGGAACAAATTGTGATAAATATTCTTCAAACTTTAAAGATCTGCATTGCTGATTTATTTAAAAGTGAAATACCAATTTCACAGGAAAGCTTATCTGGAGTAGTGGTAACCATGAAAACCATAAGAACCAGGCAAGGCACAACAACATAATGATCATAAATCGAGTAAAATCACCCAACAGAACAGGGGAGGTAATATATAAACAATAACGGAACAATTCTTTCACAATGTTTTGTTTCGTGCAATTGCAGTTTTTTAAATATATATACTAATCGAAGACATCCTTAGAAAATGATTATTATATTCTGTTGTGCATTGCATTGCAACATAGTCAAATAAAGGTGCATCATTAGTTTAAAATAAGGAAATGGTTTACGCAAAAGACAGCTGAGTTACGAAAAGTGGCAACCATACACGGTTTCCATTAGATGTGTGACTATACACTCAAGTGATATGAAAACGCAACACGGGAATTTCCGCTATATATTGTATATACTGCACACTTAATTGCACATAATATTCCTAAGAAATCCCAAGATGTTTTTTAAAAAGAAAGTTGCAGTTAACTAGAGAAAGGACACAACTGTGATGTTGTAGACGTTTTAATCACACTACACTTTGTAACAAGAACTTCATAAATGTTGAAATAGCTCTTTGAAAAATTGAGCTAGTTCAGTACTGTATTTAACGTAAATAGTTTGCAAAATGTTGCATCCTAAGTTTGCTCACATGATTGAGCCAAACGCGTACTCTGTGAATAACGAAACATTGAAGGAATACTATTTGCTGTATTATTTGTTGTTTTAGTATTTTTTCCAAAAGGAAAGGTCTTACGTAGCCATGTACCATTCGATTAAAAGCAGCATATTGTACATACAATATATAGCGGAAATTCCCGTGTTGCGTTTTCATATCACTTGAGTGTACATAAGCAACTACATCCTTAGAAGTGACAGTGAAAGCTATTTGTTCAACATAATTGCCCATTAGATTCTATGTGTGCACACTTACAGCTATAATGACACAGAACTAGTTGGAGTGAGAAGATCAATTCTGATGTCAAAACAGAGGAAACGGTAAAGGGTTATCATAAACATGACCAGGTTCAGACTGCAAAGTATATAAAGTATTGTAATTTAACTTGTAATGAACAACTGTATTAAACAGGGGTGTGTGTGTGTGTAATTCTAAGGTTTACAGTCCGTCCGCCAACGAATACGTCAAGGTATAAACAGATATAAATCTAAAAACTATGTGTAGGCCTTAAAAATATTCAATTGATTTTCTTTACAAACTCTCAATCTATGCAAACCAACCTTGATTAAATTTGTCTCGCACCTAACAAACAAGAGGGCCTGTATCGCTCAACTGGCTATATGGAATTTGATGGGGAACACAACAACAACATGCGGAACTAGGCTTGGTACTGATCATTCCTGCCAAGTTTCACTGAAATCCTGCCATGAGTTCAGGAAAACTAATCCGGACAAAGTTTGTATATAAGGGGCAATAACTGGGTCAAAAATCATTCAACAAAAACATGGTGATGATATGTACAACTAGGCTTGGTACTGATCATCCCTGCCAAGTTCCGTTGAAATGCAGCCAGGTGTTCAGGAGAACTAGCATGTACAAAGTTAGTGCATTAAAACCTTTAAAGGGCCATAACTCTACCAAAAATCATTCAACCAGAAACACAACAATGATATGCGCAAACAGGCTTGGTACATATCATCCTCATCAAAATTCACTGAAATCTGGCCAGGAGTTCAGAAGAGAATTGAACTGAATTGGGGTTTTAAGGTGCACCAACACATGAAAGGTTATATAACAGGAATGAACATGCCAGGCTCATCCTCCATGTACATAGAGATAAAATATGGAGAATGGGCCTAGAACCTTCTCACCCTGAACTGCAGAGTTGCTGCAAATTCTATTGTATTTACGCTGGAGCTAGAAGAGTATAGTCTGGATAATGTTTGTGCATCAAAAACCTTTAAAGGGCTATAACTCTGCAAAAAATCATTCAACCATAACATGGCGATGATATGCACCACTTAGCCTGGTACTAATCATCCCTGCCAAGTTTCGCTGAAATCCGGCCAGGGGTTCAGGAAAAATAGTTCAGACAAAGTTTGTGTATTAAACCTTTAAAGGTCCATTAACTCCGCCAAGTCATTCAACCGGAACACGGTGATAATTTGCATAATTAGATTTGGTATTGATCATCCCTGGAAAGTTTCATTAAAATACGGCAAAATAAAACCCCTCTAGTCTTAATGAGCCAAAATACAACATTTTCAACTAAATCAAGGGCCATAACTCTGCTGTTACTGGACCAATATGGCTGGTTTTCAAACTTGTCGCAGCTTCATTGATATTAACATTCTGGTAAAGTTTGGTAAAGATCTGATTAAAAAGAGGTCAATGACCTTGAAGCTCTACTGATTGATTTTTATTTCAGGAAGTAGTCGCTACAAACTTGTTTTCTGAAAAATTATTTTTAGCTGTGGCGGCCATCTTGAATTTCCGGCCGACCTGAAATTTTGCTAGGATCAATTAGACATCAAGAGCAACATTCCTATGAAGATTCATGAAAATCCGTCAGGTAGTTTCAGAGGAGTAGTCGCTACAAGTTTTCATTATATAACTCTATGTAAACAAAGATGGCCGCTGACAGCCATGTTTAACATAGAATCAAAACGATTTTTGACAAGGACCAACATCATGTCATGCTGATCATTTTAGAAAAAGTCCCATATCAATATCACTTATAGTTTTCAAGAAGTAGTCGCTACAAACTTGTATTTTGAAAATCTTTTTTTAGCAATGGCGGCCATCTTGAATTTCCGGTCGACCTGAAATTTTGCTAGGATCAATAAGACATCAAGAGCAACATTCGTGTGACGTTTCATGAAAATCCGTCCAGTAGTTTCAGAGGAGTAATCGCTACAGGTTTTCATTATATAACTATGTAAACAAAGATGGCCACTGGCAGCCATGTTTAATGTCGAATCAAAATATTGTTCAACTCGGATAACCATCATGTCATGCTGATCATTTTAGAAAAAGTCCCATATCAATATCACTTATAGTTTTCAATAAGTATTCGCTACAAACTTAAAATTTATTTATTTTAAATCTATTTTTAGCCGTGGTGGCCATTTTGAACTTCCGGCCAGACTGAAAATTTTCTAGGATCAACTAGACATCAAGAGCAATATTCCTGTGAAGTTTCATGAACATCCATCAAGCAGTTTCAGAGATGTAGTCGCTACAAGTTTTTACTATATAACTCTATGTAAACAAAGATGGCCAATGGCAGCCATGTTTTAGGTCGAATCAAAATAATGTTCGACTGGGATCAACATCATGTCATGCTGATCATTTTAGAAAAAGTCCCATCTCAATATCACTTATAGTTTTCAAGAAGTAGTCGCTACAAACTTATTTTTTAAAAATCTATTTTTAGCCGTGGCGGCCATCTTGAATTTCTGGCCGATCTGAAATTTTCCTAAGAGTCCCATATCAATATCACTTATAGTTTTCAAGAAGTAATCTATACAAACTTGTATTTTAAAAATCTATTTTTAGCTTTGGCGGCTATCTTGGATTTCACATCAACATGAATTTTTGCTAAGATCAACTAGACTTCATGGGCAACATTTCTGTAAATATCCATCCAGTAGTTTCAGAGGAGTAGTCGCTACAAATAAAAGTTTACGGACGGACAGACAGACGGACGGACAGACTGACGACAGATGCCGCTCCACGGCATAAGCTCTGCTGATCTCTGATATGTAGAGCTAAAATGAATGCCCTATCTTCTTAACTAGGCAAAATATAGCATTTTTAACTTAATCAAGGGCCGTAAGTCTGCTGCTACTGGTCCAATCTTGCTGGTTTTCGAACTTGTCCGAGGTTTTATTGATATTAACAATCTGGTAAAGTTTGGTAAAGATCGGAAAAAAATGAAGGCCCTATTGTCTTAACGAGGCAAAATATAGCGTTTTTAACTAAATCAAGGGCCATAACTCCCGTATTACTCGTCCGATCTGGCTAGTTGTCTTTCATTGATATTAACAATCTCGTAAAGTTTGGTAAAGATCGGATGGAAAATGAAGGCCCTATTGTCTTAACGAGGCAAAATATAGCATTTTAACTAAATAATGGGCCATAACTCCGGTGTTACTTGTCCGATCTGGCTGATTTTCGAACTTGTCTGAGCTTTCATTGATATTAACAATCTGGTAAAGATTGGTTAAGATTGGATGAAAAATGAAGGCTCTACCATCTTAACAAGGCAAAAGTTAACGACAGATGACGACGGACAACTCATCCTCCCATAAGCTCTGCTGGCCTTCAGCTAAAAATGCTGAAGCTGTTAAAAACATTTAGTGAGCATCACAGTATATTAGCTGCGATTTATTGAACAATCCGTCATTAATAAAGACTTATGTCAACTTGAATGCCTTGGAGAAATTTGTTATTCAGATATCTATTGACAGATCGTAAAATATTCCTGATATAATTCCATCGATCAGAACTTAAGCAACCAGACTAGAACAACATATTCTAACAAACATTTTGTTACCCATTTATATCAATTAGAATCAATTCTCCAAAAACATAAATAGGAGAACAAATTAGAATTCAATCTTCTTGTAATTCAAAGATGTAAAGAACTAGTCCCGATTTAACACTCATACAATAGGGTAAGAATGAGGTTTGGTGCACCCTAGAAAATGGATTAAACGCCCAGCGGCCTTTTCTGCCACTGACCGTTCCAACCATCAAAATGTTTAGCATAGAGCTCACTGCTACAAGTAGATATAACACTGTAATGACTGTAAGATTGTTAAAAATACTGTCATGTGACCTCAGTTCTTCAGCTTTGATAACAGAATTATAGAATCATAAAAACGGCAAGCCAGACTGTAAAATTGATCGAAAAATATCACACTATAATAGATAAATAATGAAACTCAAACAGTGCTGGTTCACAGAAGAATGAATGCTAAAACGGTGATGTTGGTGGTCACGCACAAATAGTGGAGAAAAAAGTAGGTAAATCTGAAATCATAGGAACTGGTGGAAATTTGTCCTATAAATAACAACATTTAAAATTATGGTGTCATTAAAAAAACATGAAAATGGCACCATTTAAAGGCAGGAACACGTTGATCATCAGCATCAATTAAATTATTATTTTTTGCAATTTTAATATCAGGTTTGACAACATAGCAGACATCCAATATCAAAACTTGGAACGTTCTACTATTCAGATAAAAATGTTTGCTTGGCCTTGCTTAAAGGGACACATGGCAATCTTGCAGGCGTTTTTTAACCATGTTCACGCATTGCGTTTTAAAGCAGCAATATCTTAAAGTGGCATTTGTTCTTCAAAACTTATTTCACCTATTGCTTGGGGCACTTGTTTTAGCCAAAGGTTTTTCTGCATTTACATAATACGTACATCAATTTTATATCAGTAAAACTGGTATTTTAGAGGTTAAAATAAAAAGACCGTAGCTTTGAAAATCGGTTGAGAAATAAATATTTTACAGCCCAAATGATTTTTTGATAGGGCTTTTCCCATGTAAATGCCTTGTTGGTGGTACAGCAGAAAATTAAGAAAATTCATATAACTTAGTTGGCCTTCATATTTTGCTATAAAACTTTCAGGTTGTCTTAATTTATGAATATCCAACAATTTAAAACCATTTTCGGATAAAAATTCTATAAAAAAATATTTTTCAAATTTTTCATGCAGCAGAATTTTGCATTGAAAATATCCCATCAAAAGCAACTTTCGGGCATGAAATTTAAATTTCTCAACCGATTTTGAAATGTATGGGTTTTTTATTTACCACTAAAAATGTCTGTTTCACTGATATACAGCTTATTTAGGTACGAGATATATTTTGTCTGAAAAGTCCAAAAAACCTTTGGCTGAAACAAGCGCCCCAAACAATAGGGCAAATTCTTCAAAATTTAACTTAATGCAACTATATGGTCAATTAGGTAGATTTAAGAAAACAAAAACAAATAATTAAATTGCCAGATAATGCTTGCTATTAATAAAAAAAACATAATTTTTGGTACTCGATATTGACAATTATTTTTCACATAACATTTTGTCCTTTTAAAATCAAATAATTTAAAACGTAATAAATATAAACGCTTGTTTGTTACGAAATGTACTTCGAAACGTACTTCGAAATTTGGATGATGTGATAAAATGGCTTATTTTATTTAGAAATAATGTCTCCGTCTACTCTCGCTGGATAAATGGACTATTCTATGGACTAATTTATTTCACATTAAAAATAAAACAAATTGGAGTAAAATTGTATCAAACTTTTCAGATATAAAGGGCACCATTTCTGCCGTATAAGTTCTTTCCGATATTATGTTGACATCAATGGTGTTAAATTACTCTACTATATGGCTGACATTGCTCATGCCTAAAATATGCATTTGGTTAAAGCTTTCAGTTGATCATATCCCATCCATTTTGGATTTCTTTTTTAAAGGTGGTGGACCAATAGTCTTTAAGTTATACAGAGCTCTAGATAAGATTTTTGCTATTTGGGTTTTTTACCCATCATTTTTTTATATTTGTTTTTTTTAACCCAGTCAATTTTTTTTATCAATATTTATACCCTTCCTTTTTTTATTCTTCAACTGCTGATAGTTATTGTAAATTTTACAATACACCATCGCCGTTAGTCTCAACTACAAGCCATGGGAATTTCAACTTCCAGCCGGCAATAGTTTTATCTGAAATTGTGCTTTCATCGTGTTTCTTTTTTGACTTTGAAACACTTTGATCAATCAAAGCAAATATTATTGGTTGGACAATTGACACTGACGACACATCTGCTTTAACGGAAATATAGCTGAAGATTTTCTTTACGTTTGGAACAATGTTTATACATTTTTTCCTTCTGCTAACGCTTTTACCCGACATCTTTTCGTATTTTACGTAAAAATTTGACAGGATATCAATACGCAGCCTGGATTACAGTCAATTCAACACGTTTTATAAAGTAAACATAACCCGAAACCCGTCTGCGGAATGTTCGTTTAGTCAAAAGCAGACTCGTTTTCAATATGTTCTAATTGAGTCTTGCATCATACAGTACTTAGGAACATATTCTACAAACGTGTGACGAGTACGGAACAGAACAATTCGACAATCAAACAAACCATTTAATTCAGAAGATGGAGATTGCGAAACGCGGTGTATTTCATTTCGGTACACATTGAAATAAATTGTTTGTTTTTCTTATATTTTTTTTACGTTTTTAGTACGCATAGAAATCTTTTGCGTTTTTTGGCTCATTTATTTGCGTAAATTACGCAGATACGCAGCTTATCTAGAGCTCTGGTTATACCATTAGTATTTTGTGTAATAACTGATTGAATGGTGCCATGCTATTTGATATTGCTTTTTAACAGGATGCAAAAATTTTACTATGAAGTTTTTTTCCTCTCATTATTTATAAATATGTTTACATTTTACCTACCTAAACAGAATAAATGAAATTTACGGAAAGAAAATATATTAAGATCGCCAGTGTCCCTTTAAAACTTCCGAGTATAATAACTAAAAGAAACAAACATCTTTTCACAGGGCCTCCTCTGGCCATTTTATATAATTTTATCCTAAAATGTCTGAATGCCAACTGAAAAATCACTTGAATTTAGTGCTACAGAACCTCCGTCAGCTATCAAAGCTTTTTTATCTCTCCATTTTTGACATTTTGTATTTTTTGTTAATAATTATATAGCCTGCAAGCATGCACTATTGATTTGAACAAGTCCATATTCGTACAAAGCTAGACATGTTAATAAGATAAGCAACAACTTTCCAGACAAAAAAAAAGTCACCAGAGAAACTGGTTAGAGGAAAATTTATGAGCCTGATTTAGGAATAGTTGTGGTCCAAGTTTGGAAGCCAGCATCTTCAAATAAAAAGCAAGAATATATGAGAAGTGCAAGCATCAAATGTGCAACTAGCAAGGAAGATGATGCGCAATGCTTAACAGAGCATTCCCTATGTGTCAAGCATGCATCGTTGGACACAGGGTCACAGAAAATATCAATTATAACAAGAGCTGTCGGAGAACAGCGCAGCTCGACTATTCGATTTTTCGGAGAATAATAAATTTATAGCTAGTATATACCATCAGAAAACAAGGCTACAACAATGTGGGGTAGGGTTGGGAGCACAACATAACTATGTGTAAGAACTGACCAAAACTACACAGAAATATGCAAAAAAAAATAATAAAAAAAAATTAGAGTTTTGAGTGAGGTGCGGGGTGGGGGTGGGAGAGAGGCGGGGGTGGATGGTGGGGGGAGTGGGGGTGGTGAGGGCAACATATATGTGTAAGAAGCTGGTGAGGGCAACATATATGTGTAAGAAGCTATGTAATTTTTCACCAAAACAACACAAAAATATGAAGGAAAAGAAATAATTAAAAAATCGAGTTTGAGTGGAGATGGGGTAGAGGCGTGGGATGGGCAACATGTGTAAGAATTGACTAAAACAACAAATAAATATGTAAAAAAAAAAAAAAAAGATCAAGTGGGGCGGGGCGAGAGGCAGGGGGGGGGGGGGGGGGGGGGGGGGGGGGGGGGGGGGCAACATATATGTGTAAGAATTAAGCAACAAGAATATGAAAAAAAAAAAGTTTCAAGTGGGGTGGGGTGGTGGGGAGTGGGTGGGGGGAGAGGCGGAAGTGAGTTGGGGGCTGGGGGGAGGGTGCAACATATATGTGTAAGAACTAACTAAAACAACAAAGAAATATGTAAAAAAAAATAAAAAACTAGGTGGGGGGGGGCGGTGAGGGGCAACATATATGTGTAAGAATTGACAAAAGCAATACAGAAATATGTAAAAAAAAGTTTCAAGTGGGGGTGGGGTGTGGGGGAGAGCGGGGGAGAGGCGGGAGTGGGTTGGTGGTGGGGGGAGGGGGTGGCAATATATAAAAATTATGTGTAAGAATTGACTAAAACATAAAACAACAAATATGTAAAAAAAAAAAAAAGTTTCAAGTGGGGTGGGGTGGGGGGGGGGGGGGGGGGGGGGGGAAGGAGTTTTCAAGTAGGGGTTGGGTGGGGGGAGCGGGTGAGGAGGGGTGGGGGGGTGGAGCGGGGGTGAGGGTGAGAGGCAGGAGTGGGTTGGGGGGGGGGGGGGGGGGGGGGGGGGGGGGGGGGGGGGGGGGGGGTTATGGGGCAACATATATGTGTAAGAACTGACTAAAACAACAAAGAAATATGTAAAAAAAAAAAAAGTTTCAAGTCTGGGGCAGGATGGAGGTGGGGGTGATGGGGTGAGAGGCGGGAGTGCTTTGGGGTTTGTGGGGGGGGGGGGCACATATGTGTGTAAGAATTGACCTAAAACAACAAAGAAATTTGTTAAAAAAAAATCAAGTGTGGGGCGTGGTGGGTGGGGTGATGGGGTGAGAGGTGGGAGGGCATGTGTGGGGGGGGGGGGGGGGGGGGGCGGAGGGGGGAAGCGGGGGGGGGTTGCAACATATATGTGTAAGAACTGACAAAAGCAACACAGAAATAAGTAAAAAAAAAAAAAAAAAATTTCAAGTCTGGGGCGGGGTTGGGGTGGGATGATGGGGTGAGAGGCGGGGGGTGGGGTGGTGGGGGCAGGGAGGGTTGCAACATATATGTGTAAGAATTGACTAAAACAACACAGAAATATTTTTAAAAAATAAAATAAAAAAATTCAAGTGTGGGGCATGGTGGGTGGGGTGATGGGGTGAGAGGCGGATGGGGGGAGGGTGAGAGATGGGGTGGGGGGAGGTTGCAACATATATGTGTAAGAATTGACAAAAGCTCAGCAGAAATTAAAAAAAAAAAAAAAATCAAGTGTGGGGCATGGTGGGTGGGGTGATGGGGTGAGAGGCGGGGGGTTGGGTTGCAACATATATGTGTAAAAATTGACTAAACAATACAGAAATATGTAAAAAAAAAAAAAAAAAAAAAAGTGTGGAGGGGAGTGGGTTGGGGATAGGGGGGGGGGGGGGGGGGAGGGAGCCCATGACCCAATATGGGTGAAGTAATAAGATGCATAATGCTATAACAAATCCCAAACCAAAATTATAGATATATACATGCTTACATGCAAACCTAGATCTGCATTTAATGCACATTTTATGGGCCATCACAATTTGGGTTCCACGGGAGCCCAGAATTATCAGCAGACAAAATTACTTATCCAACCCTTTACAACATACTATAAGGAAACCAATTCCAAAATTTAGTTCAGCTAGAACAAAGAATGTAAGAGATATAGACCTGTAAACACAGCTTACACGCAAAATTTGATGTGAAACAGACATATTTTAAGGGCTATCAGAATTTGGGTTCCATGGAGCCCAGGGGTTACAGTAACCAAAATTACTTAAGCAGCCCTTACGATAATGCTATAAGGAAGCTAATGGCCAAATTTGGTTGTACTAGGGTAAGAATTTTAAGAGATATAGACTTGTAAACACAGCTTACACGCAAAATTTGATGTGAAATGGGGCACATTTAATGGGCTATCATAATTTGCGTTCCATGGGAACCCATGGGTTACAGGAACCAAAATTGCTTATGCAGCCCTTAAGATAATGCTACAAGGAAGCCCATGAACAAATTTGGTTGTGGTAGGATAAGAAATGTAAGAGATATAGACTTGTAAACACAGCTTACACGCAAACCTTGATGTGGGACGCCGACGCCGACGCCAACACCGACGCCGACGCCGACCCCGGGGTGATTACATAAGCTCTCTTATTCTTCGAATAGTCGAGCTAAAAAATGAATGTATTTCTTTAATTTCAGTTTTCATAGATTTTATTATCCCTGCATTTATATCAACTTTATGTTCTGAGTTATTTCAGCAATGGTCACTACGGCAATGACTTAATTGAAATAAAAAGTCAACACACAACCTACTAATTCGATTATTTGACATCTACAATGAATGAATAAATTATTTAATTATTTAATTATTTGTTTTTAACTGCAAACATTTTTGTTTTGTTTAACATTGCTTACAAGACTGAGAAGTTATATCAGAATTATTTTTTGCCCAATATAATAAGTAATACATGTACATGTACTAGAACATATTTTTTTAGGGAAATCAGTGTATCCTTAACAAGCAAATGTTTCATCAGTTTTATGTTAAAAAATTATAGCCATGGGTCTACTTGTTAAAAAAACAAACTTTTGTCGGGGTAACTTCTTAACCTTTATTATATATGCATGACAAACTACTGTACGTTGGATGGTACTGAAGATCAAATAGAGCCTTTATGTATTGCCTGTGAATCACAACGTGTTCCTGTATAGAAATGAGCACCAAACACGAATACGTCGGTGAGTTCATGGATCTTACCTCCCTGCTCATCTAAGAAAACTAGAGTTGTAATTCCTGCCTCTTTACCCTGAGATTATAGAGTGCAGATAAAAGCAACAGAAAGGCAGAGTATGAACATGTTATATATATATCGGCAATGGTCACAATATGTGGGTTACTGAACAAGGGGCCACAAACTTGACAAATTGTCTGATTTTTTTTTTGAAAAATGCTTCTGAATTTGTCCATCCGATCAGTGACTTAGATAATCGATTGTCATATTTTGATAGAATTATTTTTTTGTATTTTCCCTAATATAGTTTTGTGGCCCCTTGTCCGAATTCCTCACCTAACTGCCATACTAACAATACAGTATAGTGGATGTACAGACAAGATGTGGGTACACGTTGCCAGGCAATGTCTACCAAACACAACATTGTGACTACGTAGTAACGTGGTCGCTTACCTCCCTGGTCGTCCAGATTGACGAGTGTTTGTATTGCTAACTCTTTACCCTGTGCAAGGCAGTACAAACAGATACAGTGGCAGGTGAAATAGTCATGGCACAGTTAATATTAGTAATGACACAGTTAATAAAAGATACAGTTATACAATAATAGAATGATAAATACAGAAACAAGAGGTACATGGAACTTGTGACACTGCATACTTTAAATACATGACTGGATTTTTGATCCCTACCTAAATATGAATTTAAAATTATTAATAATAATAATAATAGAAATGTGTCCACAGACGTAGATGCCGGCAAAATTGTAACGCCTCAAAAATTGTAAGTCTTCAAATGACTAGCTCAGCCCTCATCAGCCTAAGTATATATAATACTTATAACGAGTCATTACATTAACTAGTCATTACAATCTAGTCATTTTAGTCTGGGGTACCAAGTCAGTTATGCTAATAAACTTTATTAACATAGTTCCTTCTTTGTTACCTTTTTTATATATGTATATAGATAAACAATGCTTTTAACGGTATGAATATTTGCACAAAATGCAGTGTGACTATGTTTAAGTATGTCAGAATGTGATGTATGTTTTTAATAAAATTATGACTTATTACTATTGAAATGAAACATGTTCATTAAAATTGCATGATGTAAATAATGTGTGTGTATTTTTATTGTATGTTCTCTGTGAAAAACGTGAATAAATGAACTCATTACCAAAAAAAAAAAAAAAGCCTTCAAATGAAAAGTAATCAATAAGTAATAGCTCAAAACGATCCACTTTAAACACCCTGAAGTTTACAATATGTTTTTCTATATGACTTTTCAAATATGTTGAGGCCATATTATCTCCTGTAAAATACATGATAAGCAACAGTGACCTTGACTCACGTTCTTGACCCAAGTAACCTTAAAAGCAACCTCAAGCTTTTCTTTTTGACCCAAATATTTTTTGATCCAATCATTCATTTCTGAGTTTTGGCCTGGACAAGAGTTTGACCTTTGACCTTTACTGCAACCTTGACCCTAGGTTGGCAGGAGTTTTATGCGACACATTGTCTCCATGTGGTGAACTTTTCTGAAAACTATCTTTTTGATCCAACCATTCATGACAGAGTTCTGGCCCAGACAAGACCTTGACCACAAATCTGCTTAGTTATGTTGTACGCGACATATCGTCTCCAAATTGTGAAACATTCTGCAAAATATCTTTTTGACCTAATCATTCATTGCAGAGTTATGGTCTGGACATGAAACCGCAATGGACGGACGGACGTACGGGACAGATAACTCCAATGCTATATGCTCCCTCCTTCTCCTTTGATGATGAAGGCATAAAATCAATTCATTAAAATTTAAATATAGTTTTATTCTTTTGCAGAAATTTATATATAAACTTCATTTAAGACAAACAAGACAAGTTTCTTGTAATAAAAGCCTATCAGCAGTCTATGAAATGACAATTTGTTTTTTGAATGTTGGCCATTCACATAAAAGTTTCTTGAGAAGTTTCATGAAGAGTCAATCTAAATCTTTGTCTATGATGCTCTCGCGCAATATTGTTTGATGGCAGTCATTGTAGAAAGTTAAACTGCAGTGTTCCTGTAAATTTCATGAAATTTCTGACAGAGGTGGGATCAATGATCTTGTCGGGATGATGAAACTGAATGATAATGTAAGACTTATGATGAATTATCAGTTATATTACATATCTAATAGATGATATTAATTTTACGCTCTTATAAATCACCACCTGTTGCTGAATAGGTGTTTAACACTAAACTGTAGAAAGAACTCGGTGGTGAAACCATATGACTTGATTAGCTTCATGGGAAAAAAATTATCAACAAGGTTAGTATTTGCTTCATTACTTTATATTTAATGAACTAAAGCGCACATACCCCAACAAAGTGAGCCCTTTTCTCCACAGCAAAATGTAATTAGATTCCTAAAGTTCTTTCTGAGATAAGCCCTTGCAAAAATGTTAAGATTAAGCATATGCTAATGTCTTTTATTTCCAAGATCTTTGGGACAGCTAATCTCAGAAAGTACCGACAAATAGTTGTGTGGTTTTGCCACCGTGAAGGAAGACGGTAAGAAAATTTGGGCATTTGGGCAGGCTTGTTATAAAGTCTATATAATTGTTGAAGATTGCAAATATATACCAGCCGTGATTGCTAGTAAGCATACAAACCGTGAACCCAAGGTTGTAAACTAGACATAGTCTGGTGATATAGTTTTAACTAACAATTTTCTACAAATCACTGAATAGTACTGAAATATGGTAATTTCATTTTGAGAACCTAATGCTTCAATTCTCTTGGCTAGAGCTGTTTTGAATAAGTGCACTGTAGTAGATCTATTATTAGTTCATAGAGACATAGTAATGGGATTTTGGAAAGCAACTATTGTTTTTTATCTGAATCAAGTACCCATTAAATATGACAGAACCACCAAGAACTAAGTATAAGATGTCTTCCGAAAAAAACTCTCCTGGTAATGCTACTTAGACTTCTACTCTGTCATTATTAAGCTTCAATGCAGAGATACATGAAACCTTAAGCATGACTTTTATCATTTTCATTATTTATTACCACCAATAAATGAATGGCTGAGACAGGTTAATAT
The DNA here is from genome assembly GCA_037043455.1 of Cyrtodaria siliqua. Taxonomy (NCBI): domain Eukaryota; kingdom Metazoa; phylum Mollusca; class Bivalvia; order Adapedonta; family Hiatellidae; genus Cyrtodaria; species Cyrtodaria siliqua. Next base: position 8,036 of record JAWPHD010015425.1, on the reverse strand, counting down.
ACAAAATACAAATTAACTTGTTATAGACAGTAGTTCTAATCAGATTTCTGATAATTAAAGGAGATAAGGCAATCAGCTCCCAGTGCATTTTAGTTTAATAATCAATCATAGAGCAGTCATTATGTTAGAGAGTTTGCATTATGGCTTAACTTAGCTGTGAGAATCATAGCTCTTATGCCGTGTACCTACCATGAACAACCATGAATGAAACTGTGTGAACTTTCCCGGAGAGCTTTCTAAAGACATCACGCAATGCCCAATGCCTGCATAAACAACCACAGTATTTAATCGACTAAACCTTAAAATTTAATACCAAACGTGCATTGATGAAACCACTGATGAAACCACGTTATCTAGGCATGTTTTGGTAATGACTGTATAATTTCAGACATATTCAATGTTTTTCTCTCAAAATATCTCACTTTCATCTGAAATCTTGTTCCGTATTTGGAAACTTATTCCCTCATGAAAACAACAGAAAATGTCATGTGTGCGAGCAGTTTCTAAATATGGAGTTTCTAAATATGGAACAGGATTTAAGATGACAGAGATAACTTGAGAGAAAAACATTCAAAATGACATGTTGGAAAAAATACACAGTTGCTACAAAACAATACTGCAGATGATAGCATCATATTCTTCTCTTTAATGAATTGTATGAGTTCATTTGTGGTATTTAACGGGGTTGATGCACTATTTTCAAACAGGATTTATTTAAAAGGGCACTGTAAAACTGAAAGAAGTATCAAAATGCCACGAAAAGTAAAGGAGATACAACCGATTGAAAATTTGCAAAGAAACCTAAATGGAGGCAGCCATCTTGGAATGATGACATCATCGCGCCTTTTTACCATATATGGCATGTTAACAAAATATCTTTTGAAAGCAAGGAAAACCACTGGCAATGAAAACTTATCATACAATATACATTTTACGTTTTTATATTTAATTTTAATGTTGTTATGCAGGCATTATGTCTTTAGAAACCTCTCTGGGAAAGTGCTGATGGGTCGCTGAAGATACCCCATCTATAAAAGGCGAGCGTTTTAAATGAACCGGTTTCATAAAGTGCAATAACCACTAAAAGAAAACAGATTTACACAAGCTGATAGCTTCCTTTTGAATGACGATAGCTTTCTAATCTGAATGATTTTCACAAGTTTGTAATATCTTTCAATGTCTATATAGAAGGCTATGTAAACGCTATGTTAACTGTACACCATTTGTGAACAAAATATTGTTTGAACTAAACCCTTTAACTAACAGATTGATTGGTTAGTCCCATGAACACTGTGCTCAGGCATAAAATGGGGGTATCTTGCAGGACAAGGTGGTTTTATTTATCATAAATTTTCTCTCCTAGATCTATAAATGAGTAAATTATAATATTTATAATATTCCATATGGTAATTTAGAACTGTGATGCCATAATTCTCAAAATGGCTGTTTCCTTGAACAAACTTTAAATAGTCATATCTTCTTTGGTAATTATTCGATATTGAAAATTCTTTCGAGATTTTCTAAGTTGTTCAGGACTCTCAATAATAAAGCTCTCTTCATTTCGAGATTTTCTAAGTTATTCAGAACTCTCAATAATAAAGCTCTCTTCATTTCGAGATTTTCTAAGTTGTTCAGAACTCTCAATAATAAAGCTTTTTTCAGCATAAGGCTATATTGCCCTTAATGCAAATTTTACTGTAAGTCTAATATAGCCCTTCAGTTAAGGTTGAAAATAAACATACTGTAGCTTTCAGACTGCAATCCTTAGATATCCAAGGCACTGAGATAGAAGTTAAGTAAATTTAAATTGACGGATCTTTACGTCTTGTTGAAACTATAAATGTGTATGTAGACAAGAATGCCCCCATTGTGAGCTATCACCTGAAATAGGGCCATAACTTTGCCAAAATTGAACGTACTGGAACAGCTTGCCAATATGCGCAACTAGACTTTATACTAGTACTGATACCTTCTACCAGGCATGGCCAAAACCCGTAGAGAAGTTGAGGAGAAGAGGTCCAGACAAGAAAGTGTGACATACGTACGTGCGAAAATGTGATGTAAGTACATACGAAAGGACGGGCAAGGGCAACAATATAGGCCCACCCCCATATATGGCAAGGGGCATACAAATGTTTGTTTATAAGTTATATGCATTGCCTAGACATCAGCTTATATTAACTGTATTAAAGGTGCCTATTTAACCAATAATTACATTAAACATTGAAACTTTTTTTATTTGTATCAGCTATACCCTAAATAAATTTTGCTAAATGGATCCACACAAAAAACTTATATTTAAGGTTCACTAAGTCTGCTTTTGTACCAAAACCTGATAACCATGTGGATTTGCTTTACTAGTGTTTGCCAAACATTTAACTCCTTTTGTGACTCGACTTTTCATACAATAACATTTTATAGCACAAAAGGCTAAAAGAAATTCATGATTATTCCATTTTAAAGAAAAATGGTTGCAAAAAAAAAAAGATAGCATTTTCATTAATAGTTTAAACAAAATAGGTCTTTTTTTCTTCGGAAGATAATTTAATCGCTATAGAGTTAATCATGCCCGTAGCCAGGGGGTTGCGTTGGGTGCGTCCGCACCCCCTTACCCTCTTCCCCCGCCAGTTGTGTTTTCGTATGCCCAGAATTGAAAAAGCAGGAAAAAGAGGGGTGCAACTTGAATGAGAATTACTAATGGTTTAAGCAATACTCCTTAAATGTGTTGTTTTATGGATCATTGTGCGAAGAGCTGCACTAGACATTTAATAAAACACGTGCGCTTATTTTCATCCTATCTGCTGAAACAAAAAACATTATGAAATTAATGATTTGTTTTTATGTTCAAATGGTTTTGAAATCTGCCTCTTAACTATGTTATTAAATGAAGAAAATGTCAAGACGACTGTTAGAAAAAAATACAAGAGGTCAATGACCTCGAAGCTCTATTGATAGGTTTTGATAGCTAGATAAGCATTCCTGTGATGTTTCATGAATAATCGGTCAAGAAGTGTCAGAGGAGTCGTGACAAGTTTTTATATATAACTCTATGTAAACAAAGATGGCTGCTGTCAACCATGTTTAATGTTGAATCAAAATAGTTTTCAACAAGGACCAACATCATGTCATGCTGATCATTTCAGAAAAAAGTCCCATATCAATATCACTTATAACTAGTTTTAGCCATGGCGGCCATCTTGAATTTCCGGCCGACCTGAAAGTTTGCTAGGATCAACTAGACATCAAAATCAACATTCCTGTGATGCTTCATAAAAATCTGTCAGGTAGTTTCAGAGGAGTAGTCCCTACAAGATTTTACTATATAACTCTTTGTAAACAAAGATGGCCATTGGCAGCCATATGTTTAAAGTCGAAACAAAACAATTTTCATCAAGGACCAACATCATGGCATGCTGATCATTTTACAAAAAATCCCTTATCAATATCACGTATTATAGTTTTCAAGAAGTAGTCGCTACAAACTTGTTTTTGAAATATCTATTTTTAGCTTTGGCAGATTTCACATCAACGTGAATTTTTGCTAGATTGACAAGACATTATGGGCAACATTCCTGTAAAGTTTCATGAAAATCCATCCAGTTGTTTCAGAGGAGTAGTCGCCACAAAATAAAGGGTTTACGGACACAGAGAGACGAATGCCGCACCACGGCATAAGCTCTGCTGATCTTAGATCAGTATAGCTAATAAACACTCGTCAGAATGCAGCATTTCAACTCTATTTTTTCCATGGGAGGCCCCCCAAACCCCGCTGGCAGGACCTACCTCCTTCGCCTCTTCCAGACTCAATTATGCATCAAGCTTTTACAAAACCTGGCTACGGGCATGTTAGGGCATGTTAATTCACGTAAGTTCCAACAATACCAACCAAGATAAACAAATACTTGTTTACATACCTCCTCACAGTAAGTCAGCATACGCCGTGTGCTCTCCAAAGACTGAAATGGACAGGAAAATAAATTTAAATTAAAAACTTGATAAATGAGCAATGTCTGTTGTGGTATTGCTCATTTCAAAGATCTGGAAACAAATCAACCTTCATTTCTAATTTCATAAAAACAACTAAAATTAATGTGTTCAAAACATGAATTCAGCTATGTTTACATAACCAAGGAGAGTGTTTGTTTGAATGGTGTTTCATATCATTTTTAGCACATCTTAGGCCATATATGACAGTAAAAAAAAAAATTGTGTACAGGCAGACCAACCAATTTTTCCTGGATAGAACAAGTACTATATATATCTCTAGCCATATGTAAGAATCGTCACTTCCTCACTTGACAACTCGAGCTCCCAGTGGGATTCAAACTAGCAGTAGTGAGATGAGAAAGATTTATTTTTTTTGTGAAAATTAGTGAAACTGTTTATTCCAGGCCGGGTCATACCAAAGACTTTATAAAAATGGTATAAGTAATTTCCTTGCTCGACGCTGAAGTATATAAGGTCGGTTATAGGACTGGTCTGCTTGGTGTCAGTATCATGTGACAAGGTGAGGTATCATGTCATGTGTATTCCAGTGTGGAGGCACTATAAACTGAGCATTGAGCTCACTGCTACATTATTATTATTATAGTGGACACTATTGTGATATTACTGAGATTGTTTAGGCCTCATTCATACCATACTGGTCATACATACATACCACACACGTACACCCGCCAGCACATAAACTTACAGTTTTTTTCCGAAAGGGGGCGTAAAAAAATAATACATATTACTTATTAGAGAAAATGCAATTGCCAGTAGCCTGACTTGAAGTCTAGTTTAGATTTTTTTTTTATTGTCTCAAATAAACGCCCCCCCACCCCTTGTAAAATGCAATGCACATGGGGAAGTTTAAACTGTGGTATACAGTAAATGCATTAAATCAGCATCATTAGTTCAAACTTATTTATTTTTCAGTGATTGTAGCGTAACTCTTTGAACTTATTTTAATCCCTCTACATGTCTTCCTGGGTAGAACCAGTACTTAGCAAATGCGCATAAAGTGTCTTGGATTAAGTGTCAGCATCGTTAATTGTGGTATGTGCTCCTTGTGCTTTTATTGATTGCTTCCTGCTGCCATTACAACAGTTCCAGCTAGCTAATGAACACATTTTAAATTAACACACGTAAACCATAATGTTCTTAACAAAATTAAGGGCAGCTGAGACAATCCCAATACTCCACCTTCCCTAATAGTAGCTCTAGCCACCCTCCCTCCTCCCACCCCTCACTCCCACCCCATCCACATCCACCCACCTACCCACCCACCTCCTTTTGAAATAAAAATAAAATAAAAGATCTTCAAATACATATTCATCTTTTGTATCCAAAAATCCCCTTGGCATTTTGCACATTTTGATTAGTACCCTAAGTGCTACTATTAGAGGAAATATGGTATCAAGTTTACTAATTTACTTCTTTTACAGCATCGTCAATCATCAGGTGAAGCTGCGCGTGATTTGCCACATGATCCGCGTGCTCCTCGCTAACTGCAACATGTTTCGGGTGGCCCTTACTGTTTGCCACATCACAATTATTGTCCGACACATGCTGTTTATTATTACAGGTGTGTCCCTTGTTATTTAGCCCTTGTACATTATCATTAGAGACATTCCTCTTTTTATGTGTCTTCGGGTTCATTTTTCCCTCCTTAACACTCATATTCCAATTACTTCAAAAGTGATTCCAATCTCTATTTATAAAAGGCACTTTTCGTCAAACTTTTTTAGTATTTTTATTTGCAAAATAATTTCTTAAAATGTTCATTTCAATATCAATCCATTCCTTCTGTATCCATATTCCTGATTGAATTGTGTATTTACATCATTCCGCCTACACAAAACAGTCGTCTTTTTGAAAACCGAATATCCAAGTTGATTCAACATTTTGACAAAAAAGGCAACAGGTCCTGAATGACTGATAGCGAAATAAAGCATCCATATATGTGATCTGCTGTTCATGTAATCTCGACATCAAAAAGATGGCACTGCATGGTATTTAGATGATGTACCAATCAGCTGACACATAAATCCTCAGTAACAGATAAACTACATCCTTTTGTACATAGAACAACTGCAATATTCATGTCTCATTAAAATTACCATCCTTAAAAGCATCTTGGTAACAGTTGTCAAGTTTTTTTGTTGTTTTTTTGAAAACACCAGATAGCAGACTTAAAAACTTGTATTATTGTGTATTATTGTGTATTATTGATCCCTTCCAATCACATCAATATGTGCCTCAATAAATTCCAATGCGCGACCAGTCTATAACCTGATGCACTGAATATGCTGGTTATGTTTAATAAGAAGGTAAGAGAAACCAATCATATACAGTCCAATACCGATTCCATAACAGAGAGAAAACACAATACAGACATGGATAGGTCAACTCTAAATTGTACTATTTATTTACTCTATGTCAGATGGTAAAAAGATAACAGACCGTGGCGGTGTCGGGCGACACACGTGTTCTGCGGAACACCCATCTAGTTTTTGACAAAAACTTTATATTTTCTTGATTTCAGTATGTTATGATATGTATACATCTTTTATAAAATGTCAATATTTTAGGGATATTCACACCTTTATTTTTTACCTCTGATGCTAACTGAATTGGCCCATTTACTGTGCAGCAGGCTTTGTCAGTATAACAAGGTTTTTCGGACCCAGATAAATGACCTTGAAAAACTGGACTGACTAAGTTTTCGTAAAGAAAAAAGTAAGTATTTAACCCATACAATGACCTTCAGTGTGCCCTTGACCTTTATATTTTAGTATGGCCATGTCGATGTTGTCATGACAAGTATAATTTGAAAGATTGATGAAGAAATAAAAATAATTGTGAAAGTTATAGCCAACGTTAAATTTTCGTGAAGAAAAAAACGAGTATTTAACCCATATAATGACCTTCAGTGTGACCTTGACCGTTATATTTTAGTATGGTCATGTCGATGTTGTCATGATGAGTATATATTAAAAGTCTGATGAACAAATATCAAGAAATGAGAAAGTTATAACCAACGTTATGTTTTTGTGAAGAAAATGATTATTTAACCCATATAATGACCTTCAGTGTGACCTTGACCTTTATATTTTAGTATGGTCATGTCGGTGGTGTCATGATGAGTATATATTGAAAGTTTGATGAAGAAATATCAAGAAATGGGAATGTTATAACCAACGTTAAGTTTTCAGGAAGGAAAAAAACGAGTATTTAACACATATAATGACTGTCAGTGTGACCTTGACCTTTATATTATAGTACGGTCATGTCAGTGTTGTCATGATGAGTCTATATTGAAAGTTTGATGAAGAAATATCATGAAATGAGGAAGTTATAACCAATGTTAAGTTTTCATGAAGAAAAAACTGAGTATTTAACCCATATAATGACCTTCAGTGTGACCTTGACCTTCATATTTTAGTATGGTCATGTCGATTTTGTCACGATGAGTATATATTGAAAGTTTGATGAAGAAATATCAAGAAGTGAGGAAGTTATAGCCAAGGTTAAGTTTTCGTGACGGACTGACGACAAAGTGATCCCTATGTATCGCATTTTTCTTCGAAAAGGCGACACAAAAAAGGTTATTACATTTGATGTGTGATGTATCGGATCGAGGACGGACATTACATAAAATCACATTTTCATTACAAGGATTGACAAACTAGAACTGTCGCTGGAGGCAGACAAATACCTCCCGCTGGCAACTTGTTGTGGGGTGGGTAAACATACAAGACTTTGTTCCTATCAGATATATATAATTGAATTGAATGTTGTTTAACGGCTCATCAACACAGTATAGGTTATTTAGAGCCGCCCCAGAGAGAGGGGAAGGATACATAGGAATCCGGGAACCGTGCCGTACTCTTATTATCGAATATATTCCTATGGTTCTTTAACGTGCTCGGAAGATAGACCGATACACGGGACCGCCCGGTTTACGTCCCCATCCGATGGACGAGGCTAAGGGAAAGTGTCTTGCCCAAGAACACACCGACGAAACTCAGTGGCACCACGGCGGATTGAAC